>JAOXJP010007444.1:0-18002 GCA_025762735.1 Platanus orientalis | reverse complement strand
GACCCATTGTAGGCTTGGCTTGAGCAGTCATTGGGCTAGCCCAGCATATGTGAACCCTTAGTTGTAGAGGTGGCAGGGGGTCAGGACGGGTTGGATTCTGAGGATAACGGCTGATTACCCAACTCAGCCCCAACCTGAATCTAAATTGGACTAGAATCTCAAACTCTAACCTGAAAAACTAGTTGGGTTGACACAACCTAATATAAAAAATTAGATTGCATTAGGTCTGTGGCAGGTTAAAGTGGCTGGAGAAGGAAGTGCCCAGCCCTAACCCAACCCAAATTCAAACCACATTCAGGTTTGAATAAATTGCCACCTTTATGCAGAGGCTACGATTTCCAGACAAAAACAAGCTTGAATTCTTATTTATACATGTGTCAACATAACACAGGTCACATGCTTCGCCGGTCACCACATCCATAGTTTTGAGGACTGGACCAGCCATCAAACCATTTAAAGCGCCGGTTCTGGTCAAATTCAAATCGGGTTGGACCACCGATCTGATCCATTTTTCAAACTATGGCCACATCACCTTCTTTCCAATTAGCAAGTTTAGGCTAAATGGCTCCATAATGGCTCTTTTCTACATGGTAAAAATAGAGCCATTTTCTCACCCTTGCTTACTTACAAAAACTCATGAAGATTCAGAAGACCATAAAAGATAAGTGAAATGATGTTTATATAAGAAGCTAAAACTAGGAATCTCACTCTATCACTTTCTTATTGTTATTCTCTCTAAATCATTTATCTTATTTTTTATGGTGGTGGGGTGGTTGTTAAGATTGAGCTTAGAGGGACTCCTTCCCTGATCTCACTCACCATGAAACCAACAAAAGGGTTCTTTGAATTCTTAAGTCAGGTCCTTTCCAAAAGCTTCTTTGAGTTCTATCCCTTATCATAATCTATAACTAAACGTCATGTATGAGCTCCATATGACATGTATTGTGCGTAGGCAATGCCATACCATGGAATGATGCATCGCAAAGTCCTGACACTGAACATGACCATGTCAACCACTAAGGGGTTCAAATTTTATTTTAGTCTTTTAGTGTTGTTTTGGATGCATTTGCAAAACATCCTTGGTGCTGCTGCAGCTGCTACTTCTCAATGAATAAATTCATAAAAGAAATCTCTTTTATTTATGATAATTCTTCCCCGTGAATACAATGCCTCTAATTTGAAGTTAAAATAGAAAATTACAAGGACAGAAATATAAATTAAACCAAATATAATCCACTCCTATTCTATAGAAACTAAATCAAATCCACTCTAATGAAATCATTTCTTAATGACATCTTTTATCTTTTTTTTATTATAATTTAAATAGATTAGATTAGGATTTGATGAGATAAGACTGGGTTTAGTTTAGTTTCTACTTTTATCTTTGTATTACTCTATTTAAACCTCTTAGAGGCATTGCAATCATGGTGATTAAGTTAAATCCAATATAATACAATCAAATCCTAATCTAATTATTTTAAATCCTAATCATATCCTTATTTCCTATCCCTAATACTCAAAACATCTTTGGTTGGATCTTGGAACTAAAACAATAATCAGCTAATGGCAACAAATCATTAAATTAATACAGATTTGCAAGTGGGAAGGAGTATTTGGTTTTCTCGTCTAGTAAGGACTTCATGTGGTTGCCAGTGGTGTGCTGACAATATTTGTTTTAAGGTCTCAAGCTTCTTGTCCTTCATTTTGGTTACAGCAGATGAGGTGTGTACAAGGTCGTGCTTGGGCTGGGCTATGCCAAGTTTGAGCCTGGCCCATAAAGTCAAACGAGGTCCTCCACATGGGCTGTTATATATGACCCAGTCCTGGCCCTTTCTCATTCTTAGGCTGATCTGGCTCAATGAGCCATTGAGCCTGCCAACAAGACCCCACCTATTGGCCAAAAGCAGCTCAAGCCTGGAGCCATTGGGCTGGGCAGGTCCATGTCTTTGCTTAAAGGAGGCAATGGTCAGGAAAGGTTGGACGGTAACAGCTGGTTATCCAAACCAATCCTAACCCAAAAGAAAAAACTGGGTGGGTTGGTTGGTCATACTATACAAAGCCGAATTGCATTAGGTCCACTGCAGGTTTCAAATTTATTTTATTTCATTTAATTAATTAAATTTAACTTGAGGTTAGGGGAAGCCCTACCTGATCCCAATCAATAAAAACAAAGAAAAAGTCCTTTGAATTCTTGGCCGGACCCACTTTCCCAAAGCTTCATTGAATTCAGCCTCTAATCAATTATCATAATCAGTAATTAAACATCATTTATGGGCCCACATATGACATATAACTATGTGTAGGCATGTCTTGGTGTATGATAACCCCACAAATTCAATAGTGTTGTTTCATTGGCATTCCCCTCATGCTATGGGTTCCCACTTAAAATTAAAATCAACCAACAATAACTGTAACTATCCAATCGAAATGTTTTGTTGACCCATCATAAGACGTGAGCAAATGGTGTATGGAATAAATGGAAATTAGATAAAGTTGGTTAAGCATTTAATTCACATATATTACAAGATCTCATAGGTGAGCCATTCATTGCCACGACACATGGAACACACGGTGATCAACTCGGTCAGGTCTTGTCTGCTGTCGATTCTTTGTCCGGGTGGTTGCAGTATCACCTCTCTAGCATAAAAGTCATGGGTTCAATCCCGTTTAGCAGCATTTCGCACGGTATACATCTATGTTTGACTTTGAAAGATGTGGCAGTCAACAGGACTGAGTGACCCTATCCAACCAAGAACGAAAAATAAAAAAAGGTTTTGGCTGTGGTTAGTAGTCATGGGTGTGAATCATCTCGATGCATGACAGGATGCACAATTATACGGGTCAAAGGAAGGTTTTATAGTAAATACAAAGTAAATAAATACTTATGTATCTATAAAAGGACACATCAAACTGCCATTATAAACCCTACGGATTAGGTATGAATGCTCTCAGGTGCAAAATGCATCTGGACCAGACACATCAGCCTCAAAAAATAAAAATCATACCCCAAAAAATATAAATCACTTTTTTTTAAGAGCTGATGTGTCAGCTGTCAGGCCCAGGTGCATTTCGCACCTGGGCTTTCACACCAAAGCCTCGCATTACAATGGGTCACAAAACTACTTATATAATGAGATAACTATAATGCCATTAATATTTGTCAAAACAACCTAATTCAACAAAGCCTTATCCCAATTTTATGGGATTGGCTATTTCATCATTCCGATCCATGTAGGACCATTTATTTTATCAAGTCATAAGTCAGGTAGCCTATGATCTCACCAGTGACTTGTGTGAAAAATCTTCATTGACCATCTTATCATGTATCAATGGGGTTGGAAATCGGAGACCATCGAACCAGGTTGTTTATCTAGATTTTTTTTTATTTTTTATTTTTATAATTTATTTTAAAAATGAATCCATCTATGTATGCACACATAGCTCATCAAAAGGATGACTTCTTTTTTAACCTTGTTCTTTAGCTTCAATTTTCAAAGATTCTCCGCACTATGATGAAAAGCTTAGTGGGGGTTTGGTAGGTTAATTTAGACTTTATAGACCTTCTGGATTCAGTCCCCATTCATTCATCTTGTTATCCTCGTCTTGGCCAACCCTTGATGACGGTGATGTCATGAGCATTGCTGACATCAACAAATATATTGTAGATAAGGCCTTCCTTGTCTTCCTCAGTCATTATCAAGGGGTTTTCAATATCTTTTCAAAAGCTCATGTCCATTGTTCTCTTTCTCTCTCTCTTTCTTTCTTTTTAGTTTTACTTGTGTAGACATTGGTCCATTCGTGTATGTATGCATGTATATATGTATGTATGTATGTATCCAAAACACAAGGATTGTTGAATTCCGAGTATTTAATAAGGATTCTTGCTTCAGTAAAAATCTTCCACATTAACCAATAATCTTTTAAGGGGGCTAATGATGCTCATCCAATGGGTTGCCTGTCAAATGAATGTCTATGAAATCCCTCCTTGTGGATTAAAAAGGGGGATTGTCCAGTGAGGCCTCACATAATCACATTCTGCTCGACTCCACTGGGACACAAGCAGCACCCTAGAACACCCTAGCATGTCCAAGGATGGGCCACCACACTCATCTCAGTGGACCATGATAAGCCAGACTAGAGCATTTTGTGAATGTATTTGACGGGTTCAATTGGTAGTAATGTAAATTTCATATTAACATGGTAGGATTTGGATTTCTTTATTTTGAATTTCAGACTTTGTCTGATTGAACATTGTGACTCGATTGTGAAACCTTACTACCCAAGTAACTTGATTCATGGTTTGTAGCTCAATACATAAATATCCCCTCCTCCCCACTCTCTTCAACACCTTCACTCTATTGTGAAAAATTTTCATTTTCTACTCTTTCTTCTTCTGGGATTTTGAAATTTTCTATTTCTTTCCTTTTCCTCTCCTTTCAGTTAGAGATAGAGACTCCAATTTCTTTTTCCCCTTCTTCCTCATAAAGGTTCTTCTGCTTCAGTTATTCGGACCCAACTCACCAAAATGGAAAATGAAGCTGCCAAGCCTATGAAGAAAGGAAAAGCAAGGCTTCCCCCAAGGAGAGGCCAGATCAAGAAGAAGATATTCCACAAATTGATAGACTCAGTCATTGCATTAGTCTCCAAGGCAGGAAGGAAGAAGGAGAAAGGGTCGAGACTTCTGTGCAATCCCGCCTGCAAGTGCCTATGCTTCGAAGGCCACTCCGATGTCTGATCAAGATGAAGAGCCTGCCGACATGGTCTTCTTCAAAGTTTGATCTTTCTATTTACCAAATTGAGCTTCTTCCCTGCCTTTGCTATCTCAACTATTGATGGGTTGTAGCTGTTCTTATGCTGTTGGATAGATTTTGCAGACAGTTTTTATAGATTAGAGTTTGAAGACTGGCTATGGATGAATAGAGGATTCTACTCCAGAATTGATGAAATAGGGGGTATTACTGATGTAAGTTGTAGTGGGTAAGGGTCTTGAGACATTCCGAATTGCTTATATGTAGATGTCTTTCTTTCACTTTATTCTTCCTTTGCAAGGTGAAACTATATTTGAAGGTGGGTTTGGGTTTGGTACCTTCCCAATTCCCATGTTTCTCCAACTGAATATAGAATTGTAACGAAGATTCGGACCTCTGTTACTCCTACTTTTAGTGGGTACTGAAGGAATCCAATAAATTTTTTGTTAGTTTGCATAAATTTTCTGGTTTTGTGATTTTCAGAGATCCTCTGTTTCTTGTTTACTTATTTATTACCCTTTTTTTTTCCCTGGAAGAAGAGGTTTCTTATTTTTATTGCTTAACAAAGAACAGAACTTTATTATTATTTTTTTGGTAAAATAATTTTTTTTTTGGTTAATGCACAGAACAGAATGAAAATGTTTGAATATGAGGTTGTAAGAATGTTTGTGAAATTAGTTTGTACAAGGGACTAGGGTTGGTCATGAGATGATTAGATGCTGTTTTTTAAAAACCCTTTCATGGGTTTGTACCAAGAGCTGTAGCTGGCTCTTCTAAGAGGGCATTGGCACATATTTGAATTGCACTTTGTAGGGATGTTCATGGAAATGGTTTGAATTGTTGGTTGGTGATTTCGGATTTGATACTAGACCCCTCAACAATGGAGGATATAAGATATTTGTTTGTGTTTTTCTCTGTTCTCTCTTATTCTTTTCATTCATGAATAACCATGATAGATGTATTGAGCTTCTTCTGTTTTTTTTAGCTTTTTCAAAGACTTCTTTTGGCTAGTGACTTTATTGTGTTTCTATTAAGAATTGATTGGTAGGTTGGTGCAAAACTACAACCACAAAACTCTCTAGATGCTTCTTGGCCTTGCTAATCTAGTTATAATTCTATTAAATTCCACAAATGCAAGTACATGAATGCTTTTTGTTTGCTCGAGTCCAGCCATTAGTGGCTAAAGACCTCTTCTTTGCCTTTTCTTTTATAGGTTATAATTGCTTATGGTGGGAGCAACCCTTCACCACATCCATCTACAGAATCACCTGACATAAAATTTAATTGTCTTCAATGGAATAAAGTAAATTCTCCTCTTCTTCTTCTTCTTCTCCACCAAGATCTTGTTGGCAATGAAGATCATGTAGGTGGGACCCAAAACTAGGGTGAATTTAATGAAGAAGATTCTGAAATCTATGGATCAATTTTGAAAGCAAGAATTCCAAAAAATAAACAGCTGGTAACAACCTAGATATATTTATATGAGTGGGGCAGGGATAGATTTTGGCTTTGGCCGGTCCTGGAAGGATTTCATGTGTGTGTGGTGGTAGTAAGTGGTTGATGAAAGAATTTGTTTAAAGTTTAAAGTTTGTTGTAGTCCAGTAAAGATTTTTTTTGTTACTGGAAATTTATTATTTCATTAGTAAATAGCGATGTCAAAGTTTAGAGCTTGATAGGAGTATGGGTGGTAACAAGTCAAGCTAGCTTGGAGCTCAATTCATCATGAGCTAAGCCTGAGCCTCATTTTAAGCCCACCAAGCCAAGCTTGAGCCTAGATTTGATCTCGTTCTTAAACAAGCCTGCGCTGAGCTTACAAAAAAACTTGGTTCGGCCATTACTGTTGAGCTTTTATTTATTTATTTGAAGAAAATGTTCTGTGATGAAAATGCCTCTGTAGTGTCTATGGTGAATTGTAAACTAACGTGTTGTTTGGGAGGGGGGGTGTAAAAATGACCAAAAAAGTGTTCAGTTGAAAAAGTTGGTGGTCAGAAAGAGACATTAAATTCAAAAGCACATCATGTGTCAATCAATAGCACGCTTTTGGAGGTCTGTGTCAACACAGACAATCATTCTTCCACTTTTCTGGCTGGCAAGCAGAGCCGAACCTGAACTCAGCAACAAAGAGCCTGAGCTGAGCTCGGCAAAGCTTGGCTCATTGCCACCCCTAGATAGGGATAGGGGTGTAGATGGGTCAGGCAATGCCAAGCAACCCAAGCATTACCCTTTATAAACTGATCTTGGGTACCCATTGAGCTTACCCGGCCCGCACACATTGTTGTAGGGGTAGCAATGGGTGGAACAAGCTGGATGCTGTGGGTAATAGTTGGGTACCCGACACAGCCACAATCTAAATCTAAACCAGTTTAAAATGAACAGCCATAACCCAAATAAAATGGGGGGGGGGGGTCATTAGGACATATATCTTTTTGGATTGCATCTGGTCATGGTAGGTGAGTCGGTTGGACCAGCAAGTGGCCAATCCTAACCCAACTCCAATTCAAAGTGCATTCAGATTAGCCCAACCCTAACCAGGTCAATAATTGTCACCTCTATCCAGAGGCCATGTACGTTTTTGGACAATACAGGATATTGAAAAAGTTTCTTTTGTAATTCTTACTTAAGGACATGGAAAAATAACGGATCCCTGCCTACACAAGAAAATTAAATTGTTGACAAAACTCTAAAATCCTTTTTATGCTTAGGCAATTACCACATCACTAAGGGTGTCAATTGGGTTGGGCTGGTCTGAAGTCAGACATATCCGGCTTAAAAAATGGATGGGTTGGGCCAAGCTAACTTTGGACTGAGTTGAGTTCGGACCCAGCTTTCAGGCTCAAATTTGTATTCAAGCCAAGTTCGGACAGATTCACTTTTGGCCCAAGCTCAGCCAAGTCTGACCCAAAGTAGTAGTCAAATGTAGCGCAGTCCAAGATAGGTGTAAAATATACCGGCTCGATCCGGCTCGAAATCGGTATAGCATAGCCCAACAAATAAAGGGTAGTTTTTGACTCATTATCAACTCAAATTTAACTCGTAAGACATATTTTTAAAGTATTTAGAGGTAATTATGTGCCCATTATCACCCAGATTTAAAAAAAAGGAGATTTAAGTTCATGTGGCCCGACCTTAGCCCGAAGCTCATAATTTTAAAACAGGGCTAGTTTGGGCTGACTACCTCGGGCCAAGTTTGGACAGGTTGAGTTCGGGCTGACTGCAGCCTGGACCAACCCAGCCTAATTGATAGCCCTACACATCACCCTCTTTCCATGTGGCAAGTTCTGGCTAAATGCCTGTCTGCTGGTGATAGAAGAGCCATTTTCTTTCGCACCCTTGTTTTACTTACAAATATTCAAGAAAAATCGTAAGATAATTGTGAGATAATATCTTTTTTTTTTTTTTTGATAAATGTGAGATAATATCATCGTGCATGGGAGAATGATAGCATACATTGGGCATATTTTAATTGGAAATAATGTACATCCATAAGAATCCAAAAAGTTGGAATTTCAGTCCCACTCACCATCTTGGTTGTGTCTTGATGTTTTTACCCCATAAATGTCACATGTCAACTTGTGGTTGGGCCAAGTTTTTGCTATAGGAAGAGCAAGAATAACTCTAAAAGATCTTATCTTGGCAACGGAAGAGGTCTCTGAATAATCTATCTTATATCCCATATTCTTAAGAGTAGCCTTTTGCGAAGAGGCTGGAATGACCTCATAGCTATGAGCTTCCACTAGAATTATAAGGACCCCATATGACATTCAACATGTAGTTTCATTGGCATTTTCTAGTAGGGGTGGGCATGGGCCGGGCCATGGTAGGCCCAGGCCCGGCCCTCAAATTATAGACTGGGCTTAGGCTGGCGGTTGGGCCCTTGTTATATATGGCCCGAGCCTTGCCATTCTTAAATTTCAGGCTGGGCTGGTCCGTCCAAGAATGGGACATTTGGCCTTTTTCTTTTCGAAGATGTGAAACTTGACAATAACATAAGGGACTAAAGGCAGAATGTTACTTTTTTTTCTTCTTTTTTTTTCATTCTTTCCTTGGTAAACTAAAAGATTTCATTGAAGAAAGGAAAAGCCAGTATGGACATTCATCAGAGCCCTATTACACAGATTCTCTACATTCAATGGAAGGGAACGAGACCATGTTTTTGGTTTTTGAGATAACAATCCAACTTGAGCTAAGTAGTGTGTTTCCCTATTAGATATTCTCTTAGGATGAGTGAGTGAGACAGAGGAGAGATCCTCAAAGGCCCCGTCTGAAAAGATTTTCTCATAACAAAATCTCAAAAGAAATCATTTTTAAGCTGTCTGGTTGCCATGAAAAATTGGTTTTCTCATGATTCTTTGCTTGTGGGATTTTCTTTTCTTTTCTTTTCTATACAATTCAAGGCAACCAGACTGGGCCAAAAAGAGTCAAGTATCCCTTAACATTCAACATATATATATATATATTATAACTAAATAAAAAGCGGCCCAGATCGGAGTATCGGCTTTGGATCTATCTCATATATACATATAGTATCATGGCCCATTGAACCTGCCTACAAGCCCCACCCACTGACCAAAAGTGGCCCAAGTATGGATCATATCAGCTGGGCTTTGGTAAGTGGAGGACTGGCCCGGCCCATTTGTACCCTTCCCTTTGCTGTAGAGGAGGCAATGGTCAGGACAGGTTGGACGCTGAGGCTAGTGGCTGCTTATCCCACCAAGCCCCAATTGGAACTAAAAACAAATTATTATTACCCCCCCCCCCCCCCCCAAAAAAAAAAAAAAAAAAGTGGGTGGGTTTGGTCCCTGTATATAAGAAGCCGAAAGATGGAATTTCAGTTTCTTTCACATTCCTTCTTTATTTTATTTCACTTAATTAATTAATCTACCTTCAGGTTAGGGAGAGCCCTGCCTGATTTCAATCAACAAACAACAAAGAAATGGTCATTTGAATTCTTAGCCTGACCCACTTTCCAAAAGCTTCTTTGAATTCAATCTCTTATCTATAATCATAATCGGTAATTAAACGGCACTAATGGGCCCCCCATATGACATGTATTATGTGTAAGCATGCCATGGCTGATGATAGCCCCCACACATTCAATAATCTGTTGTTTCATTGGCACTAAGCAAGGGCAGATCCCCTAATACTTTAGGTTCCCACTAATAATTAAAATCAACCGACAATGACCTTGAAAATGCAGGATTTCACATTCTGGCGACTAAATGACTTGAACATTATTTTCTTAAGAAAATTTCACCAATAATCACGAGAAAACCAGCCTTTATTTCATGGAAACCAGACAGGACCTTACATTAAAATCAACCAACGATGTTAACCCATATCATAAGACAGTGACCAAATGATCTAGAAAATAAACAACATTAGATAAAGATGGTTAAGCACTTAAAGCACATATATCATAAGATCTCATAAGTGAGTCATGGCCATAGGACGCATGAAAATCAACTCATGTCATGTAATGCATCAAGAAGTCCTAAACACTGAAAACGTCAACCACTAACTAGTTTAGTCTTTTAGTGTTGTTTGGATGCTACTTCTTCTCAAAACATCATTGGTTGGATCTTTGAAATCAAGAACTAAAACAATAAACAGTTGATTATAACAAATCATTAGAATAATATAGATATGTATGTCAGAGGGAGAATTTGGATTTTGCCTGTCTAGGAAAAGAGGTATTGTGGTTGCAAGTGGTGTGCTGAATATATTTGTCCTAAGGTTTCAAGCTTCTTCTGGTTGATTTTAATTTAGCTTGACGTTACAGGAGAGCCCACCTGATTTCAAACAACAGAAAACAGCAAGGAAAAGGTCATTTGAATACTTGGCCTGACCCACTTTCCTTTGAATTCAACCTCCTATCTATTATCATAATTAGTCATTAAACGTCACTTATGGACCCCCATATGACATGTGTTATGCTTAAGCATGCTATGGTGCAAGATAAACCCCACACATTCAATATTCTTGTTTCATTGGTACTGTACAAGGGTAGGTCCCCTAATACTTCGGGTTCCCACAAAGAATTAAAATCAGCCGACAATGATTGTAACCGTCCAATTGATTTGTTCTGTCTATGCAATTTATTGCTAAATAGGTTACTTGATAATTGAAAATATTTACCATGAGGTAAGATAAAAGATAACTGTAATTATAACAAGATTACAGTTAATAATGACAGTTATTTTATAAAAACTATATATATAATCTGTTAGCTGAGTGGAAACAACTTTTCCGTACTGATCTAAACCAATAAACAATAATACAGAAGTAAAGAAATCAACAATCACATAAGACAATGATTTTTATGTGATTTAGTGATATGTCTACGTCTATGAGAAAAAATCAAATCTTTTTTTGTTATAAGAATGTGAAAACCTTAAAAAGAAGTGGGTTTTCTGAAATCCAAAAACTCACACCATTTTCTCTTGTATATCCCTTTTTTTTATTTAAAAATCCTTTAAGAAAACCCCAAGATTTCCTCAGCAGTTGCTCTCTCTCTCTATCTATTATTTTTCTAATTTTATTAGGGTTTTCTATTAGGTTTTTCACTTTTAGAACCGTCATTGACAGCTCCTATCTCCTGAGAAGTTTTCAACTCCAAATAAATACCAACCATTGGATATTAGATCCAACAATGCTGGAAATATAGAGACCCAACATAATCAGATGTTTATAATGCCACCATTAACAGCTATAACACTGGATTTAAGAGTCTTGTCTAAATAATATAGGGTTGACTATGTAAATCATGTTTCATCATTTTACTCTATTTAGGATCATATTTTCTACTAATCACAAGTCTGATGACTTATGATCACCCGAGTGACTCATGTGAAAATCATTTATAGTATGTATCAATGCAGTGAAGCTTTTCTAGGCTCGGCATAGAAAACGCTGAAGTCAAGGGGCATCCACATCCCCCAATAAGTGAAAATCACTTTTAACAGATCAGAAGAGGTTAGGGGTCGGTGTATAAAATCCAAGTTGGCCTCAATGATGGTAAGGATTTTATACACTGACCCCTAAACTCTACTGCGTCTACCAATGGTCAAATTGGTGAAAACATCAGCGTCGAAAGTGAAAATCACTTTCAAGGAGAGTGTAAAACACTTTTGACGCTGATGTAAACCCCGTTGACTTAGGCATTTTTGTAGGCCTAGCATAGAAAAGCCTTACCGTATCAACGGTGCTGGAAATCGGAAACCATCAAGGTAGCTTGAGAGCTACTTATATGTTCTACATGGACCCATCCATGCATCCACACATAGCTCAAATGAAGACTGCTTTTTTTAAACTTTGAATATTCAAAGATTTTCCACTATGACCACGCTTAGTACTGACTTGATTGATTGATTTCTGGATTCAGTCCCCATTCATTCATTCATGTCGTTTACAAAAATCGGTGGAGGTACGATCGTACGAGAATTGTGACATCAACGAATATGATGGCAGGGGAAAGGATCATCTGCAGTTAAAAAATCCTGGTGCCAAGTGGTAGCATTGTTTATTATATGCCACTTGCATAAGGTTTTGAATTTTGAGAGGGGGGTTTGAATTTTTGGCCTATGTAGAGAACACCACCAAGTTTTTTAACTGCAGAGGATCCCTCCCTCAATTATCAAGGGTGTTACCTAATATTTTAAAAAACTCATGTCTTGTTCTCCGTTTTCTTTCCTTTTTTTTTTTTTTTCTTTCCCCAGTTATTTTATAACCAAAACAAGAAAACTACCAAACAGACATCATGAGCTCCAAAAAAAAAAAAAAAAAAATGGTGTATTATATATGCATGCATATAAATTTTGACAAAACCAACTAATATATTGGATGCAGAATGATCTGCCCAAAACACAAGGATGATACATTGAAATCAGAGTACTGTGATAAGGACTTCTGCTTCTATGAATTTAACTGAGACTGATACTTTTAAATCTTCCATAAGGCTAGTACAATGGTCTCTCAAATGTAACTTAAACATCCCCCGCCCCCCCTCCCTTCATCTTTTTTTTTCCTTTAAAAGAAACTCTAGATCCTCTACACTTGTTAAACTACCTTATCAGTGATGTAATTCTCTACAGCATGACACATAGACAAAATATACCAAAGTTGAGCATCATTTAAAATTTTTTGATTGTATGTCACACCGTAGACAATTACAACACACTAACTTAGTTTAATGACCATAAAGAATCCGGATTCATTCAAAAGGGTTTGTTCCGAGAGGCCCCACACTCAACATAGATAACACCTTAGAATGTCCCAAGGATGGATGGGCCACCATTCCCCGATTCATATCTCCTGAGATGCCATGGGCCCCACCTCCTTTGTGCCTTGCTTTAGGGGCGTCCCATGAATGGGGCATCTCAGACATGGTTTTAAAACTCGACCGACTCTGAGTTAGATCGGCCGATCCTATTCTAAGGCTTAGATCAGTACTTATAATGAGTCGGCTTAGTTGAGTCGAGAATCGGTCTAGATCGGTTTGAATCAGTCGGATCAATTGAGTTGAGTCAGGGTGGTCATTTTTGGGAAAAAATCCAAAAAATAGAAGAAAAAGGAAAAAAAATATTTAATTAATGAATCATCTAAGTTATGTTATATTTGTAGATTTTGCATTAAAATCCATTGATTTCAAGATAGATTGTATTTTTTGGAAATATTTTTTATTAATTATTTAAATATTTCAAAAATAAAAAAATAATTATATGAGCAAATTTTTTTCACAAATCATGATAGATGTATGACTTTGAAAATAAATGCTAGGAAAAGTCCTCAACATTTTTGATATAAATGTTGTTTTTGTTTTTTTATAATTTTTAAAAAATAAAAAATAAAAAATAAGTAAGAATTCTTTAAAAATTAAAAATAACTTTTCTTTCTAATTAAAATATGTTTAAATGGTCATTCTTTTCAAAAATTTTCCCAATTATATTTATATATATATTTTTGGATTTTTAAAAAAAAATTTCAGATATTTTTTCTTACAAAACAATTTTTTTTTTTTTTTTTCTGCACCAGATCGGTTGAATCAACATGAAATCGGTCCAACTTGGCCAATCCAATTTGGGAATCGGTCGAGACCGATTCCGAATCCAAATCTAATTCCATGTTTCTAATCCATGATCTCAAAGACATGAGTCCAGCAGGTTCATCACAGTCTAACCAAGTAGGCCATGACTAGAGCACCTTGTAGATGTAATTGACGGGTGCAATTGATTGGTACAATGTGAATTCCGGAAATGATTAGGTACCGGAAATCAGCTTTTTCCTGATGTATTAGAATGGCATCAGGAGGTGGATACATCAGCATTGAAAAGTGACAAGCACCCACCAAAAAGTGACTTTCACTTTTTGGCACTGATGTGTCAGCTCCCCCATGTCATTCTAATACATCAGGAAAAACTGATTTCCGTACCTAATCCCATCCCTGACACTGAAATCACATTGAGATGGTAGCATGTGCTTCTCTCCTTTGAATTCAGACTTGTGTGATTGAATACTGTGCTTCGATTGTGAAATCTTACTACAAAGTAATTTGTCATAGTTAGAGACAGTCTCTGTAATTTCCTGATCAACTCTTTTTGCCCCCCTCGTATTCTTTCCCTTCCCCTTCTTTCCCAGAAAGGTTCTGCAGCTTCAGATATATTAACCAACATCACAACGATGGCAAACAGAGCTACCAATCCTCTGAAGAAGGAAAAATTAAGGCTTCCCCCGAAGAGAGGCCAGATCAAAATGAAGATAATTTGCAACTTGATCAATTCAATCATCAAATTAGCCTTGAAGGCTAGAGGAGGACATGGAATGAGAGAAGGTAGTGACTGCTGTGGAAGCTCGACCTCCAAAATCCCACCAGCAAGTGCCTATGGTTTGAAGATCATTCCGATGTCTGATCAAGATGAGAAGCTCGGCAACAGTGTCATCTTCAAAGTATGATCTCTCCATTCATCAAATTGAGCCTCTTTTGTGCCTTTTCCACAATTCCCCATTAGTTAAAGATGACATTAGAGGCCTTAAAATTCAGTTTAGTTCGTTTGTGGCCAAATCTTATGCTTTTGGATAGCTTTTTCAAACTGGATGAAGTGGGTATTCTCCTCCATTATAATATCTCAATAATACAAAGCAGGGGGTATTAGTGATGTCAAGTCCTTGTGGGTAAGTGTCTTGTAAGTTGGTTCTCTGTTAATCTCTCTTTTAGTGTCTTTTATTGTTCCTCTGCAAGTTTGGAGGCTAAAAGCATATTTGTACGTGGTGGGTTTGGGTCTAGTACCTTCCCCTGCTTTTCCAAGTGAATATGTTGTATCTGCTTTTCCAAGTGAATATGTTGTATGGTTAAACATATAGAAATTTAATGAAGAGGCCAAGAGTCTCTCTCTCTCTCTCTCTCTCTCTCTGAAGAACTGAGATGAAGGAAGCCAACAAATTATTTTTGGTGAGCATCAATTTTATGTTTTGTTGAGTTTTTCTGCTTCTTATTTACTTATTTGTCATTTTTTTTTTGGAGGGGTGGTAACGCTTCTTCTTCGTATTGGGATTAGGGTAGGGTTAGTAATGAGATGGTTTAGATGCTGCATTTGAGTACTGCATGACCCTTGAAAAGCAGGGCTAAAGTGGCATGCGTGGCATAACTGCCCCGATAGAGGAAGGGTTACAAGGTACATTTGGTCAAGGCATAATAGAGACTTACCTTTTCTTGCCTTTGCTTGTCTATTTATGGAGGCAAGAACATGAATGCTTTTTGTTTGATCCGAGTCTCCACCCATTTGTGCTGAATACTTTTTCTTTGCCTTTTTCTTACTTACAATTGCTTATGGTGGGACCAACTGTTGAAATATATAAAGTATATTAATTTAAGGTGGCATCATAGCAGGTTTTAGGTCAGAATTCAAACCCCTCTGTGGAAGCAATTCTTCTCTTGGGCTACACACCGTATTCCTCATGCTCATTGTCCAGGAATGTCCTTCTTGAGGGGTAGTGTTGAAATATATTAACTCTAACCTCTTCTGTAACTGTAGGAGAGACGGTTAACTGCTTAATTTAAGACCAATCCCTGACCATTTCTGTATACAGAATCACCCAACTTAATCTAATTGCCATCAATGGAATGAGAAAAATGGTTTTCCATCTTCTTTTTTAGTACATGGGTAAAGGAAAAACAGGGCATGATTAAATCAACGATTACGATTAATCACCAAGCAGATCAAAAAAAATTGGGAATTGGATATCATATAATTGGGAACCAATCCAATGAAAAGTACTTCAATTCTAAGGATTTTTTTTTCTTATTTGAATCTAAAAATTAATTTGAATAACAGGAACAAAAAATTTAGAAAAGCTGATAGCAACATCATCATTGAATTAATAATTTAATATAGATAGATATATAAGTGTGGCGGGGAGAGAATATCAATGGGTTTCCAAGTTTTGACGGCTTTGGATCCTGTCCGGCCTGTTATGACCAGAAAAAATTGAGGTAAAAACGAATCTCGTGAGAACTGTGCAAACGGCATTAGGGTGGGCCTGAAATCATCTACAACATACCCCCCTGAAGGGACACTCAGGGGGGTGGCGCAGGTGATATCAGCCCATTAGGGTGTGGACACATCAGCACCGAAGAGTGATAAGTGCACCCCAAAAAGTGTAAATTACTTTTTGGTACTGATGCATCAGCCCCTCTGGTGCCATTTGCACAGGTCTCACGGGATTCATTTTCACATAATCTGAGCCCATTATGACCTTTTAGGACTTGGCTCGGCTTCTGTGAGCACAAAATCTGTGCATAATGCATGTCGGGGCCTGAGAACACTCATTTCAGCATTGGAAAGTGATTTGCATTTTTTGGGGTGCGTGCTTATCACTGTTCAATGCTGATGTGAGTGATCACATGCCTCTGAACATGAATTGTGCAAAGATTTTGCGTGCACAAAATCCGGAGTGCTTAGGACTTGTCTGGCCTAACAAGTCAATATGTCACTGAAAAGTGAGGTCGGACAGGACCCTGTTTGGTGACATGTCGACCTGTTAGGCCAAACAGGTCTTAACAGGCCATAAAGAGGGTGGATAGGATCCAAACGGAGTTAAACGATGCAAAATTTTACCATGTCATGAGGGACCAAAAAGGGAATTGTAGTTTTGGAAAACAAAAGAAATGCTTGGAGAGGATAGGTTGTAGAAGTGGTAACGGGTCGGTATGGGTTGGTCGCTGAGGATAAGTCTGGTTAGTGGTTACCCGATCCAGCCCAATTTAAAGTTAAACCGGATTAGAATTAGCATCCCTAACACGAAAAACAACAACAACAACAACAACAACGTGTGGCTTGATAGGACCTAAATAGAATTGGGATCATGGCAGGTTGAATTGGTTGGACCAGGAAATGAACAACCTCCAACCCTAAGCTAACCCAAATTCAAACTGCGTTGTGATTAGTCCAAGCCTAGCTCTAAGCCAACCCATATTCAAACTGCATTGTGATTAATCCAACCCTAACCCTGTGCTTAAATTCTTGTTTATACAAGTGTCAGCCCAAAATAGGTTGCATAATTCACCAACTGCCATCACACCCTCTTTCCACATGGTAAGTTTCCGCTAAAGGCCTATGGTTGAGATACCAATGTCCTAAAACCGAATCGGGATCCTCCTTGGGCATTAAACAACGTTTTCTTTGGTTCTTCACCTTCTTGATGAGGCTTTGTTTGTTTGTCTTTTTTTTTATTTCCTTCTTTTGTATTCATTAAATTCATTTTTTTATCTAAAAAAAATTTAAAATTGTTAAAATACATAAATATATTAACTCAAACCTCTCCTATAATCTTAAGGTTTTGGGAGATACTGTTAATTACTTTATTTAAGATTGACCTAACTCTAACTTCTCTTACAACCTTGAGAGTTTTTGGAGAGATGATTAATTACCTTATTTAAGAGGCCTGCTGCGTAAACAATATG
Organism: Platanus orientalis; assembly: GCA_025762735.1. Taxonomy (NCBI): domain Eukaryota; kingdom Viridiplantae; phylum Streptophyta; class Magnoliopsida; order Proteales; family Platanaceae; genus Platanus; species Platanus orientalis. The sequence goes on along the minus strand of JAOXJP010007444.1, from coordinate 299 downwards.
ACTTGAGACAATCATAACATGTTAACATAATTTAACGACCATAGATGATTCAGATTGTTTTTGCACATTTTTCAATCTTTAATGGGAAGGTTAGTCTATTCTACATATTTGAGATTTCCAAACAAAAAAAGGGTCCAAGAAGGCAGCTTTGTACGGGTCTATGCTTCTTATTATGGGGTGATATCCTCTACGATGCTCAGGAGGTGAGGCAGAGGGGAGAATCAATTCACTTTTTCGGGGTAAAGTGACAACTCCAAAAGTGAATTGATTCCCCCCACGGCCTCGGCTCTTGTGCGTTG
>JAOXJP010007433.1:0-18006 GCA_025762735.1 Platanus orientalis | reverse complement strand
GTGACCCTCTAGATGATTGGCAGCCGAGTGATTATGCACGCCACATACAACTTTCAACATCCAATCATCATCGGTGGACAACTTCTTACCTTTCAAACGGAATGGACGTTTACATTTTTTGATACCTGCCCCCTAACCTTCGCACCCGCACAGACGTTTTTAGATCTATTGTCTACTTTATATCGTCCACTTCTCTCACATCGTAAAGTCAAACTTGGTTTTCTTCTCATAGCACCACCTGAATATGATTTTAAGATGTTAATCACAAATCTATTAATCTTTTCAACATCTGTTACCCACTTAATCAAGGCCGCTCGGCTTCTGAATATCTGCATTAGAGAGGGATAATACAATATTTAATTGATCGAATAATATTAGCCTATAGAACGAAGTGACTTTAAGCGCGTATTACGGACTGATTTTTACTTGGTATGTAATCATTTCTTCCGAAGCTAGACGACAATGAGTTGAAACATTGGCCTGCAATCATACAATTAATATTTAAGATATAATTAATAATATTAAAAAAAATTTCAAACTTTTTTTCTTCTTCTGTCAGAACACCCCTTGGGGTGCTCGGTTGGGCCAACCGATCACCCGGAGGAACAGAACACCTCAAAAGGAGGAGGAAAAAAAAACATACCTGGTATTCTTCTCACTCCCAATCGCTTCTAGGATACTCCATGGCTTAGATTTTTTGTTTCTAATGCTAATAGCTTGCAAACGAAGAACAAAGAAAGGAGGAGAAAATCTGGAGAAAGGGAGAGGAACGTAGAAGAAGGAGGAATACGAGAGGAAGAAATGAAGATGGGATGGGTTTTGGAGGGAACGCGTGAGGTATGTTTATAAATTTTATTAGTTTTTTTTTTAATGTTAGGAAGGGTATGAAGGTTGTTTTACATTAGGGTATTTTGGAGAAAAAAAAGAGTTTAAGTGAGGTAAGTTCAGAAAAACTTGAGGTGTAAATAGCACATCCCTAAAAAAACACATGCTTCCATTGAACAACAAAAAAATCTATAAAATACTCACAAATCTCCTTAAATCATGATTGACCAGCAACTAGGGTTAACCCCATCTTCATTGACTTCCAATTTAACAACAGCCATGATCCACTCCTCTAGTCCACTTTGCCCATGAAGCCACATCCCAAACCCCAATGCAATCGCCTTGACTAGGGTTTCCTCAACGGGGTCCAGCAAAAAGATCAAACTTCTCCTTCGTGCCTTGTTGCGATATTTCGTAAATGAAATTGACCTCAACCTTCCCATTCGCCAACACCGACCCACACATAAACCCACCGGCACCGATTTGAGACGAGCGAGAGAACGAGAGACCGAGGGCAAGAGATTTGGGACGAGCGGGAGAGAACCAGAGACAGGGTGCACGAGGGAGAGGGAGGAGTGAGAGAATGACAAGATTTGAGGGGGGGTGTGTGTGGTTTTACACAAATCCAATATTTTTAGTGGCACTTAGCTCTCAACTGCCCCTAACACCCTAATATAAAGGCCGCAAGGGTGGCAATTCGTGTTGGTGGGTCGGGTTCGTGTAGTGTCGAGGTAAGGGTATAAGACTATTTGGCTCAACCATAACCTTACCCATTTACTAATTGTGTCAAAGCGGGTTGACCTGTTTTGACCCAAAACACGTTTAGGGTAAACTCTAACCAGCTTATTTTCGTGTTGGGTCATGTCAGGTTTGTGGATCATGTGGTAATTCCTCTTGGCAAGTTAGGTTCGTGTCGTGTCAAGGTAAGGGTATAAGACGATTTGGCTCAACCCTAACCTGACCCATTTATTAATCGTGTCAAAGCAGGTTGACCTGTTTTGACTTGAAACACGTTTAGGGTCAACCCTAACCCACTTATTTTCGTGTTGGGTTGTGTCGAGTTTGTGGGTCGTATCAAACATTGCCACCTCTAACCATGACACTATTAGCCTTATTACAAAATTATCTACTTCTTACAAAATTCGAATTGACCTCACATAACATGTAAATTGAAATGTGCCCTCTTATGTGGGGGTACATACATAAGTCGTATGATGTCCGCATCATTCTCCGGGGGTGGGGAGAAATTCGACATCAAATTTGAAATCAACCATCTTTCACAGCTTGGTAATATGTAAGGAGTCCACAAGAAAGGTGGTAAAATGTGGTGGAGGTCTTAGAATTGATGACTCGCATGTACCTTTTGGATTAGATGGTTGCTTGGACATGGATCTTGATTTGATTTACTTTCGGGCTTTTGCTCGAGTTGGAATCTTTTCGAGTTTTGGTAAAGTCTAATCTTTGGTGATGATCTGCAACATGATAGGAGGAGGTCCAAGTATGGAGTCTTTGCAAGAATTTTTTTGCCTTGATCTTTTTTTTTTCTTTTGACTTCTGATTTTTTCTAGGCTGTTGTCTAGCTTGCAAACTCGGGCGTTTGAACTAGAACTGTAGCGTGAACCTCAATTCTTGCTTCTCGTTCTGCTTTAAATTCTTCCTACATAGCCTGGATCAAATCAAACACCTCTTGAATTCTTTCTTGCCTTTCAATTTCTTGAATCGTAGATTGAAGAATATTATGTTGTTATTGAAGAATCACATAGAACCAATTGTCAAAATAGAAATATTTTTTTGCATGATCAAGATGCCATTCCACATGATTAAGTTCATTCCTAAATTCTTCTTCCCTTAGAGATCTCACCCATACTTATACTCTTGTGGATTTTGAGTTACCTCATATCCATTATAAACCACCATGATTTATTTTCACAAGAACCCAATTAGATAAGAATTAGTTGGAACCTGACTCTGATACCAAAATTGATGCAGTACAAATAGAAGATACCAAAAATTGATGTTGAATAACTTTCTAAAGCTTTAAATAATTTAAAATAAAGGATGCAGAGGCAAAATATATCAAGAATTGAAATTAACACTTCAAGTAGCCTCAAAATAAGAGAAAATAGATAATAGAATCACAGAAATAAAAGTTAGAAGAACATAAAATGAAAAGAAGAATAAAAGAAGGAAAAAGACCCAAAATGGTATTTTTGTAATTTTAGATAGAAAGTCCAAAAATTATCAAAATGCACTTCTAATTCGTCAGAAATTTCTGAAATTTTTATGGTTGTTTCTTACTTGTTCCAAGGTTCTACAATTAAAATTTCAGAAAATTCTAATAAGATTTAATGGGTCAAATCAAAGAATTTCAGAAAAAATAAAGGTTCTTTAATGGAGGTTTCAAGAAGAAGAAGAAGAAGAAAAGAAAATGAAAGTGAGAGGTGAATAAGAAACTAAGAGAAAAGTAGAAAGAAAAGAAATATACCTTGAAGGAAAGAGAGAACTTGCAACTACATTTATGGAAGAAGAAGAGAGAGGGGAGCCATGAGTGGCATCAACCCTTGGAGAAGGAGAACATGGATATAGCCACACCTTGGGAACACCCAAATCTTCAAAACTTGTTTTTTCGTCACTATAAAATTATGGGGGAGGGGTTGCCTTTATATAGGCTTACAACCTTAAACAATTAGAACTTGCTAAAATTAAAAACTTTCTAAAAATCCTAAACTTGCTAACCAAGTTTTCTAAAACAAAAAACCTTATTTTCTTAAAATTTAAAATTACTCAAACTTAAAGACTTTCTAAAAAACACTATTCCTGTTTTTATTGATACCCCCTTAGTAATTTGGTCATAACTTTTCCAAATCATCTCGGATTTGTGCAATCTTAGTCTCTTTAGAAAGGTAACTGAATAACTTATCTAATGACACCAAAATTAAGCCAAAAAGTCAAGTTTTGGCTATAGAAAAATTGGTTTCAAAGTAAACAATGGGATTACAACTAAAAACCCAAAAAAACTAAACTAACCATAGCACTATTGGCCTTATTACAAAATCATCCACCTCTTATGAAATTTGAATTGAACCCACATGACATGTAAATTTAAATCATGCATTCTTATGTGGTGGTACATACATAAGTTGCATGATGTCGTCTGTATCAAAAACAATATGGCTTCATAAATCACCTATAGATGAAATTTAAAGCCTTTTGTCATTGTGAAAATCAGTACCTTGTAACATTTACTAGTTGGTTTGGTGTGTGATGTCGGTGAGTGCTAGGGTTTAGCTAGAATGAAGGAGGAGAGAGAGAAGAAGAAGGAAAAAGGGTGGAAGAATGAGAGAATATGTATGGGCTATTTTATCTGCCCACATGAGTATATATTAAATGCGATATGAAAACAGTGTACCATATTAACACATGAAAAACCAATGCTTATAAGGGAAAAAATGTAAATAACCATGTATAGGGGTAAAAATGTTTTTTTACATATTTTAGAAAATCCATTGTGGTGTTTGGAACCTAATAAGATGAATTAGAAGCGATGAAGCAAAGATAAGTCATGAACTTAATAAACTTGGAAGCTGTCATAAACAATAAATTTGGAGTTATTTCATGAATGGATCTGTATCAACTTTATATGAAATAGCTTGTAAGTTATATATCATTGGAAAGATCTAGGAGTCTACTTTTTAACTCAACAAACGGTGAGTGAATATGAAGGGAAACAAGAATCATGAGATTGGAGGTGAAAGCCTCAAGAACCCCGAGCACAAAGTGCAAAAAGTACAAAACATACCAATCGTGAGTTAGTCGTGACAGACCACGAGATCCAACACAGCTCACAAGTGTGATCAATCATGAGATCTAAGACAGATCACAAGCGTGATTGATTGCCAATCTCATGATTGATCAGGCTCTATCAATCACGAAAGAGCTTGATCGATCACAAGTAACGAGGGTTTTGCTCAAAGTTTTTTACAGGGTCCATGATCGATTGCCAATCTCATGATTGATCAGGCTCTATCGATCACGAGAGAGCTTGATCGATCACAAGCAACGATCATAACTCTCGAGTTTTGCTTAGTTTTTTACAGGGTCCATGATCGATCCTGTGATCGATCACGAGCGTGATTGATCACGAGATCCAAGACAGATCACGAGCATGATCGATTACTAATCTCATGATCAATCACGACTCGAGAATTGGAAAAAATAAATATCATATACAAAAATGATTTGGTACACTATGATTTGACCCCATATGTGTGAGATCTCAATTGTGATGAAATATAACTATTTTGTGATCTCTTTTGGGTCTAAAAGGCTATTTAGAACATAGAAAAGAAGAGAGAGGAACTTTGAGAGTTTTGGGAAAATATGAGAACTCTCCTTCTCCAAGATTAAGGTGGGCCTCTAATGCTTAGATGTACGTTTGTTTACTCATTTTTTGTATTTTCTTATTGGTTTATGAATTTTAACTATAAACCTATGGTTTCATTTTACGGAAATAATGTTGTTCAAGGAGAAATGAATTCCCACTTAAAGATCTCCTTAATTAGAAGAAGTAGAAACTCATGGTAAGTAATTATACAAGACTTACACAGTTTTTGTTTATCTTCTTGGTTTTTAGATGTCTTTTATTTGTAAAACTTGTTTGTATAGATGTTTTTTCACATGTTGTAAAGCCCCATTACTAGGATCTTGGAAATTCTTACCTCTTGTTATGATTTGTGAAGAGGTTTTGCTATTCCGTGTTAAGATCTTATAAATTTCTAATTTAATATGTATAGAAAAGTGGTTTTACATGATATGTATATATATTTTCTTAAGATATTAGATTTTATGAGTTTTGAAAGATTGTAAATTAAGATTTTATGAATCTATAGCCTCCATAATAATTATTAATGAATGAAAAGTTTGATTTGCCATGAAAAACATGAATACTTGAATTGTAATTAAGCATCTTTTAATATATTAGTGTAAAAATGAAGAATTGATTAAATACACATGTAGAAAAAGATTATGATGCATGTTAGACTCCTATTAGAATGATAGCTAATGGTAGTACATAAATTGCTTGGAGATTGTTAAAGAGTGATTCAATTGAGTTATGAATTAAGATTGTGGATGATTGGAAAACATGTGTAATAAGATTATTATTGTAACTCTCACTTATGTTAGGTGTATTAATTGAATAATGTTTAGAAGCATAATAATATGCAAAATTTTATGATTTTTTATTGGGTAAGTTAGAGAATGATTTGTTAATGTTACATCTGTCTCTAATCATACTTACACGTGTATGGTATAAAGTTGGAAGTAAGTTGCTTAATGATTGTTATGTAATTGCTTAAATGAACCATGTTTAGGGATCATGAATGATTTGAAACCATGTTTGTTGTGAAATTGTTATTGAAACTTTTGTTAATGCTAAGTATACTAATTGTATCATATCTGGAAACACAATAACATGCGAATTACCATGATTCCTTGTTGATAAAATTAAAAAATGGATTGTTACAGTTGCTTGTGTCTTTAATCATGTTTTAAAGTGTATTGTATAAAGTTGAATGTCATTTAGATGATGTTAGTGAATGCCTCTATTGATGAATTATTTTTTAATAATTATGCTTGTGAATGCATCATGTGATAATACATGCTTCTTGTGTCAGATTAAATAATACACTATATAATGATAAAATAAGGTAAAATGATTATGGATAAATGAAATAAACGAAATGAGTAAAGGATTAAAGAAAAATGAAAGAAGATAAGAAAAAATAATGAAGTCAAGTGTTAAATTGGTGTAAGACCCTACCTAAGGGAGTAAAATGATGATTAGAAATTGATGATAAAGTGATTAAAATACAAAGAATAATGAATGTGATGGTCTTTCCATTAGAAATACAATTGAATGGTGAAGTATGATGTCCTTTCCATTGAAGATATAAGTCAATGGTGAAGTATCATGACACATGTAAGAAAGAAAAATGTAAAATGACCTTCTCATTGAAGATACAAGTCAATAGTGAAATATAACGACATATGTAAGGAAAAGAAATATATGACAACCTTTCCCTTGAGAATACAACTCAATGACAAAGTATGATGGCTCTCCCATTGTGATATAATTCACTGGTATGATAGCTCTCTCATTGAGGTATAATACAATGATAACATTTCCATTGAGAATATAACTCAATGACAAAGTATGACAACTCTCCTATTAGGGTATAATACAATGATAACATTTCTATTGAGAATATAACTCAATGACAAAGTACAATGGCCTTTTCATTGAGGTATAATGTAATGACATTTTATAATGACATTTCCATTGAGAATACAACTTGATGGCAAAGTATTACAGCCCTTCTATTATGGTATAATGCAATGACATCTTATGATGACCTTTTCATTGATAATACAATTCAATGGCAAAATATGATTGCCCCTTTATTGGGGATAATACTATGTACCAAAGAATAAGTAATATAAATGTTTCACTATTGGAGAAAAAGTAAAGTATGATAAGAAGAAGAAAAAAAAGTTCATAAGGTATGCAAAAGAAGTGAAACCATGTTAAAGAGTGGAAAATTCATAAAAAAAGAAAATGACAAGAAAATAAAGAGAAACATATAAACTTAAAGAGTAAGGTAAAATTTATCAGTTATGTAAAGAAAAAAAACTTTAAGATAAGGAATGAAGACATATAAATCTCACAATTAAAGAAAAGTTCATAAGTTATATAAGAAAAGAAAGTGACATGAAAGGAAATGGAAGTACATAATCTACTAATGAAAGGACAAGTCACTAAGATAAATAACAAAGTGTGACATCAAGAAAAATATTGGAAATATATAATATTTAAAGGAAGATAAAAGTCTCTAAGCTATGTAAGAAAGAGAAAATGTATGATAGTATTCTCATTTTAAATATGATCTAATGGTGAAATATGATGATCTTCTCATTAAAGCTATAATTCAATGGTGAATTATGATGGCCTTTCCATTGGGGTATAATTCAATGGTAAGATAATTAATGACAAGTGATGAATGAAGATTGAAAAACGATAAAAGAACTAAAAAATGAACCTTGTGAAAATGATAAGTGGCTACTATAAAAGGACAATGAAAGTTAATAAGCGATAAATGAAATGTAATAAATTGATTAGTTAATGAACCTAATAAGTTGGAAATAATAAAAATGACAAGTAAGAGGAATTGAACGAAGTTGAACAAATAATATCGTAAATATTTATGAAAGTAATAATGTAAGTGATAAGTACGAAGGTTATGTTAACCTTGTTAAATATAGAAATTGAGTGTCATGTCTCATTATACAAATATTTTGTTATAATTGCTTAAGAATGTTGCATGTCTACCTTGAAATGAGTTGTATATGCATATTCTTAGTAATAAAAGTATAGTTTATGCATGAGAAATGATAAAAAATGCTTATTTGGATGTATACTAAGTAATTTTATCATTTAGATGCACACCTCACAATGCAAAATATATTAGAAGAATGCTTTGAAATAGTAGAATCATGCATATTGTCATGTATAGATCTCATATGATGAACCTTGATGACAAATTGTATAGATCTTGTGATACATAGTAGTTAATGAATGTACACTTGCACATATTTACATGCTGAAAATTGTATGTAGATATTTTATATGAAAGTATACAATATTATTTTATATTGAAAGATTCGTGCTCTACCCGTCCAGTTCCGTTGTAGGTTTTTGTATACCTACTTATGGGTCATGGAATTCACCATTCCATACCATTTTTCAAGTGAGGTTTAGTACATGTGCAATACTTGGAACACTTAGAGTTTTGAAAGAAGGCATGTGGGCGGATACTTTTCCTCATATTAGTCTCAGATTTTCTTTAGACTTTATATTTTGTATTTGGTTTTATTATGGAGATGTATTAAATTTGAAATTTAGTTTTTAAGACTTATAAATTTTATATTCTATATTTAATGGGAGATTAGTAACATGGATAGTTATAATGATTACATGTATATGTTTTGATTTCGCTGTACATTGAGAATTTTAATTAGTATATTATTTTTATTTCATTGCGTATGTTATGTTTAAGGTTTTAAGGTGAAGTTTCTAAGTGACCTTACAGGTTAAGATAAAGACAAAAAATTTATAGTGAATAAAGCATGGTGAATTGTAATGACCCCAAATCCAAGGCCTTAATCATGCATGAATTCAGATCATTACTATCAAAACCATGCATCATTTAATATAAATTTTTCGTAGTTACCTTAACATATGGGTTATTTAGAAGCTTTTACTTTAAAGTTTTAAACATGACATATACAGTGGAATAAGAATCAATCATAACAATCTATAATCCTTAACCTGTAACGAAAATAAACCATAAACATGTAAACATTCTAACCATCCACGTTACTAATCTTCCATCAAATATATGAACTAAAACCTCTATCACAAAATCTAGAACATAAAACTTATGATCTTAAAAATTGAATTTCAAACTTAATATATCTCCATAATAAAACCAAATACGAAATATAAAATCTAAGGCAAATCTGAGACTAATAAGAGGAAAAACATCCACTCGCATATCTTCCTCCAAACACCAAGTGTCGCGCCTGTGTTAAACCTCACTTGAAAAATTGTATGAAATGGTGAGTTCCACAGCTCGTAAGTAGGTGTATAAAACCTACAATGGAGTAGTCCGGTAGAGCATGAATCTTTCAATATAAAATGCTTGTCATACTTTCATATAGAGTATATACAATTTTCAGCATGTAGATATATACATCCATTAACTACTATGCATCACAAGATTTTAAGCAACTTATCATCATATGAGATCTATGCATGATTCTATTAATCTAAATCGTTCTTATAATATATTTTGCATAAAAAAGTGTGCATCTAATCACATGGTAAATATTTCTTAATCCAATAATGGTAAAGATACTTAGTATACATCCTAATTATCACTTCTCATGTATACCCTATATTTTCCTAATATGTATATACAAATCATTTCAAAGTACGCATGCAACATTCTTAAGCAATTAGCAATCATAATAAAACATTTGCATAATGAAATACATGAAATTCTACTTCTATATTTTATAAGTTATATATTATCTTCGTGCTTATCAATTATATTATTACTTGTCCAACTTTGTTCATTTCCTTTTACTTGTCATCGTATTTATTATTTCCAACTTATTAGGTTCATTCACTACTTATTACATTCCACTTATTAACTTTCATTACCTTTTTTTAGTAATAACTTATCATTTTTACAAGGTTCACTTTAGGGTTTTTTTATTGTTTTTCAATCTTTATTCATCACTTGTCGGCCGTCATACTTCATTGAATTATATCTTCAATGGGAAGACTATTATATTTCACCATTGGATCATACCCAAAATGGGAAAACCATTATACATTTTCTTTCTTATATAACTCGAAAACTTTTATCTTTGTTTGAATATTATGTACTTTCAATTCTTTTCTTGATGTCATAATTTCTTATTTATCTTAAAGACTTGTTTTTTCATTAATAGTTTATGTATTTTTATGTCACTTTTTTTTCTTACATAACTTATGAACTTTTCTTTACTTGTAAGACTTCGATATTTTCATTACTTATCTTAACGTTTTCTTTCTTTACATAACTTATAAACTTTACCGTACTTTTGAAGCTTATATGCTTCTCTTCCTTTTCTTGGCATTTTCTTTTCTTATAAACTTTATATTCCGTCTTAACATAGTTTTACATTTTTTACATATCTTATGAATTTTTTTCTTCTTTTTATCATATTTTACTTTTTCTCCAATAGTGGGACCTTTATTTCACCTATTCTTTGGAAAGGCCGTCATACTTTTCCATTGAGTTGTATTCTTAATGGAAATGTTGTCATTATATTATATCCCAATGGAAAAGCCCATCGTACCATTAAATTATACCCCAATGGGAGGGTCGTCATACTTTTCCATTGAGTTGTATTCTAAATAGAAAGACCATTTTACATTTCTCTTTCGTACTTGTGTTATCATACTTCGCAATTGACATGTATCTTCAATGAAAAAATTATCATATTTCCCCATTGAATTATATTTCCAATAGAAAGGCCATTACATTCATTATTCTTTGTGTCTTAGTCATTTTTACTTATCATCATTTTATTCTTTTTGGTGGGATCTTACACTAACTTAACATTTGTCTTTACTTTACTTCTCATCTTCTTTCGTTTTTCCTTAACCCTTTATTTATTTCGTTTATCCATAACCATTTTGTCTTATTTTATTATTATATGACTTATTATTTAATCTAATATAAGAACATATTATCACATGATCCATTCACTAGTATAAATATAAGAAAAGTAATCCATCAGTAAAGTTATTTACTAACATCATCTAAAAGACATCCAACTTTAATTATAAAAAAAAAAAAGACATCCAGTTTTATACCATACATTTTTTAGTATGATTAGAAACACATGTAACATTAATAAATCATTCTCTAACTTACCCAATAAGAAATCATGAAAATTTTCATATTATTATGATTCCAAACATAATACAATTAATACACCTAACATGAGTGAGGGTTTTAATAATAATCCTATTTCACATACTTTTCAATCATCTATAATTTCAATTCATAACTCAATTGAATCATTTCCTAACAATTTATATACTACTATTAGTTATTATCATTCCATTAGGAGTCAACATACATCATAATCCTTTTATACATATGTATTTAATCAGTTTCTTCATTTTTACATTAATATGTTAAAAGATGCTTAATTATAATTCAAGTATTCATGTTTTTCATGGAAAATCAAGCTTTTCATGTATTAATAACTATCATGAAGACTACAGATTCATAGAATCTTAACTTACAAGCTTTCAAAACTCATGGAATCCAATATCTTAAGAAAATACATATACATATCATGTAAATCTATTTTCTTTACAAATTAAATTAGGGATTTCTAAGATCCTAGCATGGAATAACAAAATTTCTTCACAAATCATAATAATAGGTACGAATTTCTAAATCCTCGTAAGGAGGCTTTACAACATGTGAACAAACATCTATACAAACAAGTCTTACAAAATACAAGACATCTAAGAATCTAGAACAAAAACAAAAACAGTATAAGTCCTGTATAACTACTTACCACAAATTTCTACTTCTTCTAATTAAGGAGATCTTTAAGTGGAAGTTCCTTTTCCCTTAAACAACCTTCTTTCCCTAAGATGAAACTATAGATTTATGGTTAAAATTCAAAAACCAACAAGAAAATAATAAATAAACCTACATTTAAACATTAGAGGATCACCTTACTCCTGAAGAAATAGAGTTCTCATCTTTTTCCAAAACTCCCAAATGTCTTATTTCTCTTCCTTTCTATGTTTCAAATGACATTTTGGATATAAATGAGGTCACAAAGTGGTTATATTTCGTCACAATTGAAATCCCACATATTTGGGGGTTGAATCATAGTGTATCACGTCATTTTCGTATATGATATTTATTTATTTATTTATTCTAATTCTTGAGTTGTGTTCAATTATGAAATTGGCGATCGATCACACTTGTGATCTGTCTCAGGATCGATTATGGACCTTAAAGGAAACTTTGAGCAAAACCTGGGAGCTGTGATTGCTGCTTGTGATCGATTAGGCTCTCTCATGATCGATTGATCACGCTCATGACTTGTCATGGCTGGTATATTCTGTACATTTTGCACTTTGTGCTCGAGGTTCTTGGGGCTTTCACCCTAGTCCCATGATTCTTGCTTCCATTCATATTCACTCACCGTTTGTTGTGTTGGAAAATAGACTTCTAAATCTATCCAATGATATATATAGATTGCAAGCTAATTCATATAGGGTTGATATAGATTCACTCATGAAATTACCCCAATTTTGTTGTTTAGGATAGCTTTTGAATTTGTCAAGTTTATGATTTGTCTTTGCTTCCTTGCTTTTAATTCATCCAAATGGGTTCCAAATACCTTAATGGACTTTATAAAATATGTAAATTGACATTTTTACCCCTGTACATGGTTATTTACATTTTTGCCATTCAAGAGCATTTTGGGGTATTACATTATTTAGTGTAGTCCTTTGGTGAAGACATTCCAACTGATCTTTTATTTTCAAAAATGTCATATAGATGTTTCAACCTATGGTCTTTGATGAAGTGTTGGTCTACTAACACGTGTTTAGTTCGATCATGCTAAACTGGGTTATGTGCATTACTAATCGTGGCCTTATTGTTACAATTTAGGTTCATTAGTCTTGCAATTGGGAACCTAAGTTTAGTTAGGAGCATCAGTGTGCCATAGACTAGAATTCAGCCTCCGCACTCGATCCAACCTTAATGGACTGCTTTTTATTCCATGTGATTAGGTTACCTTCTACAAAAGTGCAATAACTAGAAATGGACCGTCAATACAACAATAGAATTGGCCCAATTTGCATCGGTGTATGCCTTCCCACAAAGATGACCTTTTTTTTGTTTTTACATATAAGAAGCCTTTCTTTAGGCAGCCCTTGAGGTATCTAAGAAGCATGTACAGAGTTTCCAGATGAGTTGCAAGAGCATGCATGAATCGACTGATAACACTAATAGCAAAGCAATATTTGGTCTAGTAAGCGATAAGTATATGAGATAGCTCACCAATCTTTAATATCTCCATACATTAGGAAGGAAATCACTTTTATCTTCCTTTAGTTGAAGGTTGGGGTCAATAGGGGTTTCACAGGGCTTACATCCTATCAATCTAAGCTCTAATAGAAGATTAAGAATATATTTCCATTGCGAAATATAAACCCTTTTCTTGGGACTAGCTATATATCAATTCCAAGAAAATACTTTAATTGCCCCATATCCTTAATGTCAAACTCTTTAGGAAATCGCTCTTTGAGTCGTCTCATTTCAGTCTCATCATTCCCTATCATCACAATATTGTTTATATAGATAACAAAGTGATGTAGGATGACTAACCACTTTTTTTAAAAGCTCGATCTGATAGAGGGAGGTGAATCAATCATTTTATCTTATAACCTAGGCTAAGCCAGACCCTTGGCCAAACCCTCCTTCGTGGGCCCACCTCTCATGGGTCCCACCTCTCACAAGTCGTCCACCTCTCACGGGTCGCCTCACCCCGAGTGTGCCCCCGTCTCTCACAGGTTGCCCCACTGGAGCCCGGTGTGAAAATTGCCCCTGCATTACAAAGTCACCTTGTCACCTGGATGGTTCATGAATAATTGTGTGATATGCCTGGTATTGTTTTTTGTTTCTTTTCACCAGTGCTCAAAATATGCCCTTGGGGGTGGTTGAAGGTCATATAAAGCTTTTTTCAATATGCACACATTCCCTTTCTCTATGGACTTCATTATCTTAGGTAGGATACACCTTTTCTTCAATCTCACCATCCATCCAAGGAGACATTTTCTACGTCAAACTATCTCAAAGACCATCCTTGATTGGTAACAAGAGAGATAAGAACTCATATAGAGTTCATTTTGGCAATTGGGCGAATGTCTCTTGATAATCTATGTCATATGTCTATGTATACCCCTTTGCCACCGATCTTGCCTTATATCTTTCTATTGAACCATTAGACTAGTACTTCACATTAAACACCTTTATACATGTGACCGGTTCCTTACCTTAAGGGGGATGATTCTTATCAAGTGCCCTCATCTCTTTTTTCATGGCTGCCTTCTATACATATTGAGAAAGTGCTTTTGATACATTGCGACTCACAAAACAGAAGACAAGGTAAAGACAAATGAACGGAAGTAAGGAGGTAATGCACCATGTCACAAAATTAGAAAAAATGGTCTAAGTGATAAAGAATCATGACATATAAATCAACATGCAAACCACTTATTAGTATGGCTAGCCATGCTTTAGATTTTACCATACCTAAGATTTTTTGTTGATAACTAACATCTTAGATTCAGATTATAGGCAACCTTGTATAAAAACCATCAGATTTGAATCTTTTTTATTAAATTTCAATAAAATGATATAAACAAGAAAGTCAATATCAAAATTTTTTTTTCTACAAAATCATCACTAAATCTCATAGATAATATTTTATTCAATGTCAACCACATAACATTAAATAAAATACAATATTGTTTATTGGATCACTTCTTAATTGATTTTCCCAATATTTATACTCACTGCTCGAGGCTTCCACTCGTTTTGTTGTGATTCCCACTATTTGGGGAAGCAGAATGGAATTAGCTTCCTAAATGAGCTTCCCACCTTTTACCAAGGTTCCCTGCAACTATGCCTCAAACCCTCTTCAAATGGCTAAGGTCCAAGACCCAGTTCCTCCTCCTCAGGGGACCCTCTATCTAGTTGTGTCATCTAGTCATGGGCACATTACTGCTTTAGAGTGATAGTCTTAAGATTTTATTAGGAAAATAACAATGAGTATTTTGGAATTTTTAAAATAATGTTGAGGTTTAGAAGGGAGTATTGAAGTCTTTCTAGTTTTTTTTAGCTCTTGTTTATTCATCATCCTGGTGAATGTTTTGTTGTTCCTTTTCGTCTTCCTCTTGAATAAAGTGCAACTTTTCTCAAAAGAATTGAGGTCTTTCTAGACTTGTTTGTTTTAATTGGATATTGGAGTTTATATTCTCTCTATATAGGCCTATTTACTAGAGATTTTTGGCTTCTGCTTTATTTCTTTTATTTGTTTTGCAGGTTATATATATATATGGGCCACTGTTTGCCCAAGTTTTAATACTCAGTTTCTGGCTTGTTTTGTGAGTTGACATGGTTATTCTGCAAAGCAAGGGGTGTCTGGTTTTAAAGCCCACTCTTTTTGAGTTTTTTGCACACAAGTGTAAAGGGTCAACCATATTTTTCTTTTCTTCTTTTTAAATAATTGAAGTGTCTACCATCTATTTGGCAGAATATGCACACTAATGCCTAAAAAATATGAGCCTTTGTGATATGGTGGCATGACCTGAAGCCCTATAATCCAACTCATGCCTATCAAAGAAATAGCTTCTGTGTTGTACAACTTTATTAAGTAGACTTGTCGCTGCAATTGAACATCCTCAATGTCAAACAGTCTCAACAAAAACATTTTTCTTTTGTTACTATGATTGTTAAGAACAATTGAAATAATATATTGTATCTAAATGCAGGCATCCATAATGTCTAAACATCTTTCAAAGTCTGAGAGGCCAAGGTACTCACAAGTTTGTTTTTATTTGTTTTGTGTTATTTATTATTTGTTTACTTTTAGTCTTTCAGTTGCATGTACTTCAACAGTTCTATGTAATTATTGCAGGAGAATGAATGGTCACTTGGATTCTGACAGGGAATCAATCCTTTCATCACCAGCTGAGGTATAACTGAAATCTGCTTCCTTCCCCCCCCCCCCTTCCCCCTTTTTACCCACCATTATTTCTAAACAATTATGATTTGGCTGGAACCTGACCAAGGATCTGACTTCCAACTGAGGTTAGCCTTAGGTCCACATATTGAAGTTCTTCATTCACCATAGTATTGGATGTAACATGGAACTCTATTGTGGGAATGTTTTAAACTGTTTTAAACCTGGATTGCAGGTTGACCTGGTCAGTGGGGAAAGGTGGACCCTTTTTAACTGGCAGGCTGCAGCGGTGATGTCAGCTGATTAAAGAAATAATACAAAATAATAAAGTTCTGAGCTTAAGTCAGTTTAATGGATTAATTTATAAATAAGTAAATTAACCAACTCTTCCAAAACCCTTCAACATTCCCTCTCAGGAGGTGCTAATTATATTTCAACCCTCTTGATGTAGGATATCCCTTTTTAAAAGGACCTCATAACAATTAGGGATAAACCACAAATGTTATATAGAAATCAAAAGAACCAGAAGAAAGATGAAATCAAGAATCAAGAAAAGAGTGAGAAAGAAGACAAAGGAAACAATAAAATTAAATTAAAAGTCCTAGTGCACGAGGCTCCCGCCACTGCGAGGTCTGGGGAGGGTCAGATATACATAGCCTTACCCCTACAATTAGAGAGGTTGTTTCCATAGTAAAATTAAATTAAACCAAAGTAGAAATTAAAAAAAGAACTCAAGAAAATAAGAAATAGAGAAACATAAGAGAGAAGAGAGGAAAAGAAAGAACAAAAAGAAGATGAACTCACCTAACCGTGAAAGGTATAGAGATATAGTCAAACCGTGGGTTTCAAGACAACTTTAATTCATAATTTTTCTTCAACTAGTTATATAAGAGGTCTTTATGACCTATTTATAATTTAAAAAAAACATAAATTTGACCAAAATATCCCTCCCTTGTATGGTTAGCCTAAAAAACCAAAAAAAAAAAAAAAATCTAATAAAATTCTGAAAAATACAAAAACACTCCTAAACTCTTTCCAATTTCCTACCAACTTTCTAACTTTGCTCTAATGGCCTTATTACATTAAAACCACTATTAAAACCCTCCTAAGACAAAAAAAAAAAAAGAAAAGAAAAAACTACAAATAAAACCTAAAAACTATGGGCAACAATTCTATCACTTGGTTCTTGACTTCCATAAAGGCTTGTACTTCTCCATACACTGAAGAGCTGCCTCATCAATTCTCCTCCTCTCGGAAAACTCAACCCCGTTGAGTTGGAGTGGAGGTCAAAGGATTTCTGGTTCATCATGTGGTGCCGGCTGCCATAGAAAAGTTGATCATTCATTCTTTAACTATATTTGCACTGGAAATATCCTCTGCATCATGAACATAGGGTGCATCAACCCTGAAAATCCTTTGGTTGCTCTTTCCTTAACTTCCTCTGTTAATTCTCGTTCGCACTTTGAAACCATGTCATCAGTTGGTTCATATACTTCTTCCAGTTCATCATTTTCTATTGATTGCTTTTCAGTAAGGTCCATAAATTTGCTTGGACATTGGATTTTATGATGCTCATAGCCCTTGCAATTATAACACTGATCTCTCTTTGGCTTCGATACGATCCCTTTGAACCTCTAGATCTAGATGGAGAGAATTGTCGTGATGTCTTGAGCGGAGAAGATATCTTGGTCTGTTGAAGCCTACTAGTTTGTTTGCTCAAAGAGGCACTGCATCTGCATAAGTCTTCCTATGAATCTGGAGATTATCCTCACTATATTGGGA
>JAOXJP010007402.1:0-18006 GCA_025762735.1 Platanus orientalis | reverse complement strand
CTCTAGATTCTCCAAGAACCTCTTTTGCTACTCTTTTAATGCAACCAACCATCTCATTCCACATGACATTTGTATCTGGTGGACCGGGGTGTCTAGCACCTTCTCCGATTCATAATCGAACCGTTTACCCAGAATCCCTAAGTCGACCAGTTTGAACTGGAGTCAGACATTTCAAAATAATTTGAAAATAAAATTATTTTGTTTTTCAAACACAAATGTCCAGTCACATCTTAAAAAAGATTGGTGGCGAATCCTTGTCATCGTGGGTTAAGCCCATGATGAGTCGACCACATTTCTAAAAGGCCCACCCATTGTGTAAAAACCAAGGCCCACAAAGACTGTCAGAAAGTGTCTTAAGAATAAAGTGATGACACTTGTAATCAGCAACCTTCCAGTTTGTGCTAGCTTTCAGAGCTACATCAATTTATTGTTTTGTTTCCTTATACCCATCAGAGATAATTGGTGGTTCTTAGTCAACATGTAGTAGACATTGTGATGTCTCAAAGTGTACTTCGTCTTTTTTTTCATCTTTCAAAATTCTCTCCATTTAATCAGGTTGATTCAAAATGGTAAATCCCAGGTTGGCCCATGGGATCGGAGTAGACATAACTTCAAATTATTGAACTTTGGGATGGTTAGAAATTAAAGCAAGAGAGAACACAAATTTCATGATTCACAAGTCTTCTGATCTTCTTAAACTTTTAATATTAACCAATTCATCCGAGCATAAAAGGTGTTGTTATCACATTTCTTGAAGATAGTCAAGGCCTCCCAATAACATGCAAGGGATTGTAGCTAAGCTAACTTAAGGATACAATCTAGCTCAAGTAGAACCCTATCTCTCTACAGATTTTCACTTTCCGATAGAGACGAATAAAACCTCGCTGTTGTTCTTAAATCCCAAAAGTAATTTTACAGAAAATTTGGTAGCATAACAGTGCTGTCAAACAATTTTCTCAAATCAAAGCATTCATAAATCAACGAGAGTCCCACAAGGAGAAAACCGGATTTTATGAGATTATCACTCTTGTTAAATCAAGAAATCTCCTTTAAAGAAGAGTGCAATTACAACACGATTCTTGAATCAAAACCTCAAGGTATTACTTCTTAAAGGAAGACAACTGAGATCAAGATCTGTATGCACAATGAGAAGAGAGAAAGGCAAAGATTAAGAAGATGAGGATCGCAAGCAGATTCACGTTCCTTCTTCTTCTTTGAAGAGTATTCTCTGGCTTTCCAATAGTCTCTTTCTTTTCCCTCTTTCTCTTCTTAGAGAAAACCCTAAGTAGCCACCAATGTTGCATGTTCAATCTCCAAAATCTCTTCTTTACAAAATCTTCTTTTCTCTTTTATTTCTCATTTATTTATAGTGAGAGATTAGGGTTATTTGAAGGTAAGCCTAATTAGGGTTTTACCCTTGATCATGTGAGATAGAGAGAGAGGAGATCCATGGCTACAAAACATTTGGAGAGAGGGGAGTGGGGTACGACAACCCTAGCCACCCCCACACGTCTTTCTAAAAGAGGGAAGTGAGAGTTGGCTTGGTCACTGCACTCCTACATATCCATGGAATTTTATTCCGTTGGATATTTTATAATATTTCAACAAAAATCTCTATTGAGCATATGTTTTGATGATACCAAAGTGATTTTCTTACCCTAACAAAGGATTTCTTTTAGAACCCCAAGATTTATTTGATAATGCATAGTTGAGTCCTACAGATGTTGGGATAAATTTAGGTGCATTGATCTACAATGTACTTGTATTGTACAATATAAGCTATATTTCATTTTTTTTATTATGAATTATAACATTGGATTTACTTGTAGTTGTCGCCAGTGCAAGTTTTATGCATGTTAACATTGCATTTCGCAACACTGTAGGACCAACAAAGGAGTAAACAATAGCAATGCAAAACAATGCAAACTTGTTAACTTTCTACCATTGCTCCATGTACATTCTAGCAAGCAATCTATCAAGAGTGTGACATATATGTAATAATTAACGTCACTTTTGGAGATGATATCGTTGTTTTCCACAGGTGCAATATCTTTGCACAACAGCATAAGCAAGGGGATACGATACAACCACAACCCAAGGTAGACATAACCTAACAATACTACTAGAATTAGCTTCCATGGTGCAGCATTCTACCAACTTCAGATTTGAAGAATGGCACAATAATATCCCTCAAAGGACCTTAATGCAACTATCTAGGATGTGTATATGCAGTCATTCATAAAAGGCTTTGCAATTTTGGTTAGGTGGATAGATTGGATAACTACTTTTGTGAAGACATTGTATTTGTGAAGGCAATGTATTATGTTGAGCTCAACAACTTTAGTCCTTGGTCAATTGGCATGAGGCGGCTTGTGGATGCAAATTTTGTGCATAAATCTAAAACACGAAAAAATTTGTTACAAATTCAATAAATGAATCTTTTGATATTTGAAAATAGGATACAATCTCTTTGATTTTAAACTCTTTTACAAAAGAGTGGTACCTCTGATTCTTGTCAACATAATCCAAGGGCCAAATGGCATATTTCTTGGATTCAAGTGTTGGCGTGCTTGATTCTAGATGTATTGGTCATTTATCAGGAACTTCGCACTTGATCCAAAAAGGAAATGAACACCATGAACTTGCTCTGATCAAGGTTGAATTTGTAGCATGTTTTAGAGGCACATGGAGTCTTCTTCTCTCTAAAAGAAAACCATTGCTAGTGGAGGAACTAAAAAGTATACCTAAAGTCTTCAAGTGTATGGAGAACCTTTTATATGTTTTGGAACTTGTCTTGTCTCTACAGCACTCTTGAAATCGTCTGAAAAGGTTCACATATTACATAAAAGGGGTGTATTTATAGACGTAGAGGTGGACTCTTGATAAACTCTTGATAAAGTGTTAATTAGATGTTCTTACCCATTTTAGTTAAAGTTGCGCCTTCCATGTTTGGAGAAAGGCAATTAATGGATTTTGTTTGTATTCCATGATTGGCATGGTTTTCCTTCTTTACCCAAGAGAATCTAGGTATAAATTCATTCAAATCTCTTTCATATGGATCTCATGCAAGCTTGATTTTAGATTTGCTAATGGGTTAAGATATGTAGGCTTGGTGGTCCATGAGTTAATGTTTAAAAACCCAGACCTAGGCCCAATGGATTTATGTATGTAACTGGGCCTAATTTATAAGTTTAAGGCCTACATATGGGCTTTAGATCTTTTGTATAACTTTATGAGAGTGTAGGCCTTTATTTGCGATTTTGTGCAAATTTTAAGTGCTTACAAATGCACCTCAAGGATGTGGCGATAGAGATGCAGTTGATGGCAATGCATCCTTGATCCTTTTTGATTATGCAATCAACAACTGATTGTCCTTGATCCTTGTAACTACTGAAAATTAGAGAAAATTTAATCTAATATAGTTAATCCTATTACTTCAAGCTTCTAAGTTGACTTATTCTATCCGTTGTCTAGATAGCGCAGCAAACTCTTTAACCATTTGTTGTATTTCTTGGAATACCCTTATAACCACTTGTTTGTGGCTTTGTTGGGCCGTAAGAAAACAAATCCTCTACAACAACCTTAAAATACATTAAATGGAAACTGTTGTCGAAGAACAATACATGGCTAAGAGTGGGACTACTTTTAAATCTACAATATGATACTTGTATTAAAACTCCCATCCAATATTGAAATTTCAATTTTTTTATATACATGTTCTTCGACAGCAGTTTCCATTTAATGTATTTTATGCTTATTGTAGGGGTTTACTTTCGGGTTGTAATGGAGCTCTCCAATATTGATTGGGAGCAGCTCAACAATCTTGTACCAAGCTTAGCAACACGCTGGCCTTTTGTTCATGGAAGCCGAGATGCCATAAGGGCATCCAACATGGCAAAGGCTAGACATCATAATAACAATGCATTTAACATCACACCCATTGATAATGGTGTTTGGACCAAGTTCAATGATTGTGTGGTTCAAGCTGTTGCCATTTATTTTTGTATACGGGTGCTCACCCGCAACAATAATGCATGAGAATTTGTTGGAGTTAGATGAAGTTAGACTCAGGGTTATCATTGTAAACGACTAAGTGGTTAGGTGGATGTTGTTCTTGATGGCATTGAAAATCGTGTTTACGGTGATGAGTTTTTCATCCTCTAGTCTTTAATGTGATTTTCCACCTTAGAAGAAATACTAGTGAATGACTTGTGTTTACACGGGTGACGTTTAAAAATAAATAAAATAAAATAATACAAAGAAAATATAAAGAAAAAGGTAGGTGATTGAGAAAAAAATAGGATTTTTAATATACCGAATGGAGTTAGAAGATGAAGATATACTAGGTGTTTTATTAGGTTTAAGAAAAAGGTGTGAATGATAAAAAATAGGGATTGAAAAGATAAGAGAGATAAAATAAGGGTTAAAAAGAATGTGAGCATGGTTATCAGGATCCCGATCCGGATCCTACGGGATCATAGGATCGTACGATCCTACGATCATAGGATCGTATAAAGCATCCAATTAATCCAACTCCTTACCCAAATCTTAGATTATAGGATTGTTGCATGTTCTCATCCTGGATCGTGGGATCTTACGATCCTACGATCCGAAATCATCCAAGCGATCTTGATCGATTCTATTATGACTCTACAAAAAAACACAAGTTTTATAATTATAAAAACTAAAGCTTAATAAAAAAATCTCTAATTATAATTATTAATTACTTAACTAAGGTTAAATTAATAAAAAAAATAAGTGAATACGACTCTTCCTTTCTAAGTTGTTCACATTGTTTTGTTTTTTCCATTTCAAAGTTCAACTGTTCAAGTTTAGTAAAGCTAGCCAACCCTTGTAACCTATCATATTCAGTTGTTCTTCAATCAAGATTCAAGAGCATAACTCGCTATGACAAATCTAGACAATATTCAAGTTGATGCTGGTTTGATTGGAATTTTTATATTATGATGATATCAGATTGTATGTGGATTTTCAAGTTAAGCAGAGCCATCAATAATCCGGCTTCTTGTCGCAAAATGAACCCATCTTATCTGAGAGTGAAATCCCTTCCTTTGCAAGAACAACTGAAGGAGAAATGAGTTTTATTAGTTTTTTTAATTGTAATGAAAAAATTTTGAAATATAAACTATCTAGTATGAATCTGCATAGTTAATTTAATAGGTTTTGTTATTGTAGTGTTGGAAATGTGAAAAAATTGTAATTTGATACTTGGTAACTAATTAATTTAGTTTTTGGGTAATTTATGTTAAAAAATTATAATATTTCCTTAGTTAGCAAGGATGTAAAATATAGAAGTTGCATTATGTTAAATTTTATTCATTTTTATTTAATGATTTTAATGATTCTTTAGCATGTATCATTATTACTAGTGGTGTTCTACTGTATTTTTTAATTGAAAAATAAAATCTTACAATCGTCGATCCGTTCTTATGATCCAATTCACGAGGCCCCCCATCGATCCTACATAGATCTCGATTTTATACCCAATGGAGTTAGAAGATGGAGACATACTAGGTGTTTCATTAAGTTTAGGAAAAAGGTGTGAATGAGAAAAATAGGGTTGAAAAGATAAGAGTGAGGAAAAATAAGGGTTAGAAAGAATGTGAGAGAAATGGGAAAATGAATACATAGCATTTTTATAAAAATAGAGAGGGAGAGAGAGAGAGAGAGGGAGACATCAAGCAATATGAGATTTTTTTTTTATGAAAACAAATAAAAGAGGTTTTAGGAAATAAGTCATAAGGGAGTGGAAGAGGTAAGAGTTTAACATGTGTATTGTGGTAGAAACCGTGTGAACTAAAAAGCGAAGGAGCTGTCCATATCAACACCAGTTGCTTCAATCTAATATATATTTCCTTGGTGTGGGAAAGGATTTCTTCTCACGTAAGGACACCACTACTACCCAAAAATGAAAAATTCTACTATTTTGAAAGATCCCCAACAATGGACACTTCTATTAACCAAAGCAACATTTTTTTTTTTTTTTTGGGAAAGTCTCCAACACATTTTTTTTATCCAAATTGGAAATGGGGATTTCTTTCCTTATAACAAAAAAAATCAGTTTCTTTATATATATCCCAACAGATTTTGAGAAGCCCTTTCAAGTAGGGCTTAGAGCCCACTGTTGCAAACCTCTTGGTGTTGAAGCCACAATGATACCCTATATGTCTATACCAGTTAGAAGAAGGCATGGAAAGGCATTTTCTCTCCAAGAAAATAGTCTTAGAGACGTTGAATGGCACAACTCTCTCCAAACGACAGTTCTTGATTAAATTAAGGTAAACCTTTTCTCCCCATGTATACTACTTGCTTTACGTAATCCAAAATCAATGCCTTGATTCTTTAAAGGTATATATGTGTTCTGTTAGCCCTCACTAATTCTTTCCAATGCTTATATTAATGCTGGTAGAAAAATGTCTTCTGATCAGGATGATTAGATCATACCTCTTATAACATAGTATATATCACTTATAACATTGTGTTTCCAGTTTCACCACTTGTTCAGACAACTATTTATCTTGATTGAGCCTTTAGCACACTTCTTGTAGGTAATTACGATGAGGTTTTCTCATCCAAAGCATACTTTGTACCCTACAAGAGTCGTCATAGCCCCCTTTTTTTGTTAATTAACTATTTTTTAAATCCACAAATGTCCCTACTACACCCTTGAGATTCTTTAGAAGGAGCTTTATCTTGTCTCTTGGGTTTTCTCTTAATTGAAATCTTCAAAAAAATCCCCCTTGATGTAGCAGAAGATTATTTATAGACTTTTGAGGTGTGCTTCATCTATACCTTTGATTAGATATTTGAGATGATTTTTTTACCTTCTTGGTCTTGAATTTGGTTGTAGTTTCTTTGTTTGGAGAAGTAACGATTTAAAGAATTCTTATATTCTTTTACTGGAGTTTCTTTCTTTATTTTTCTAAAGAAGAAATTTAATTAGATACTCCATCATGCAGTTCCCATATAGGCAACCTTTGGGGCTTGAGCCTGTTAATGGGATAAGCATATAGGCTGGGTGGTTAATGGATAAACGTTTACGAAACCGAACTTTAGCCCAATGGGTCTATCCTATCTGTAGAAACCGAAAAGTGAGCGCAAATGTACAAACAATATTCCATTCATCCACTTTATCCTCAGCAAATGGAGAATCATAAGTTCATTCGCCCACTCATCTTCGTCACGAAAATGTGTGCGAATACACTGTTCATGTTCGCGCACTACAAAAACTAAAAACTAAAATTTGAAGTTATCTTCTTCCAGGTTGGTTATTTTGGATAGCCACGACTCCCATGAGTTCCCTAACCACCCAAGAGACTTAGGAAGGAAGATTCTCGCATAGAAGGATCCTTATATCTTTAGGATAAGGATTGAAGAATCTCACTCCTACAAAGAAGTCATGAATGAGCTAGAGTTCTCCATCAATGAGGACTTTTCTCAAACTCATTTCTGCTACTATAAGTACCTCAGAAGCTACATGAGAAAAATAGAGGTCTTTTGACAAATGCAAGTCTTTAAACTTAGGAAAATCTCACACTCAAAATACAGGCAAGCCCTACCCTATTCCTTTGAAAGTTTATAAGTTTATCTCTCTTCCGAAACAGAAAAGCAAGTCCATTATACCTCTGCAATTCCTCCAAGGAAGATACTATAGGAAGCTTTATGAAAATTTGGACCATGGTTACGTAAACTTACTAGTGTTTGAGTGACAAAGCTTGTATCCTCATATTCATATTAATAAAAATCAAAGAGTTCATCTTCTTCTACATTTTTCTTCTTCTATAAAACTTCTTCTTTACAATACAAACCGAGAAACTTGAAGTTAATCAGAGGTTAGCTGTATTAAATGGTTGTAATTAACAAATCTTTTAAATTTGGAGTATTAGTCCCCACTTATAAAAATATAATAAACTAGCCTCTAAAATGGCTAGGTAATTTGTTCAACGAATTTTACCTCATATATGGCTCAAAATTTGGTGTTACAAATTTTTTGTACGCCTAGTGGGACAATACTTTCCTCTCATCTCTCTTTAAGTTCCGTTGTATTAATGGGTATTTCCTTCTTTCATAGGTACCTCAATGGAGTTACAACAATGGAACCCTCTGCCGATTCACCACGAGTCACATCAAAAACATGAGTTGAGGCTTTAGTCTCCCCACCACCATTTGTCCATACAATTGAGGCTTTGGTATCCCAAAAGTCACCTATGGTTGAGTCTTTAGTCTCCCAAAAATCACCTATGGTTGAGGCTTCAATCTCCCAACAAAGGGTTGAGGCTTCAGTCTCCCTAACTTCACCAGGGGTTGAGGCTTTGGTCTCCCCTCGGGCAGTAGCAGCATTGTCGATTTCTGTTAAAAATGGTAAACTTGATGTTAAACCAAGGGGTTATATTCCCCAAATCACTTTGAATAACTTAAAGAACCAGTGGATACCTAAGTTTGAGATGAACCTTCACACAAAGGCCATTAAAGCCTCGAAAAAAACACAGATTGTTGATTCGGACAAGGGCCTAGAATTTCATTTGCCGTAGTCAAATTACGTGAATGAGGATGACTATTCACATTTACCGGGATATGAACCCATGAATGATGTGAAAAATCTTAATTCGTAGAGAAACACTCGCCATTGTAGACAACACCATATATGGAGATGGAAAAGTCTTGGATGTTTATATCTGAAACTGATCATCAATTACCTGACTCTACTCGCCAAGAGAAAGTCCAAGTCAATGACCTTGATTGGCCCATGGACCCTTTGTTGCAAATATGTCCCCCGAATGAAAATAAAGTTTCTCATTCGTGTAAAAATGTACACTTGCGAAAATTATGGTATTCACCCGATGTCACTGTAGTGAATGAACAAAGGTTTCCACATTCGTGCACAACCAGCAGAAGGAAAAGTTTCATTTGCACACATCTATTAGTGAAAATGAAAATCTCCATTCACTACTAGAGAACCAGAATTTGACTACAGTACACATTACTTTCACAGGAGTTCCCATTATGTTTAGGGACCAGACAGAAGAACTGGTTGTCAATCAGAATGGGGCACTTAGATGACTTAGACCTAAAAGAAAATCACGCAATAAGGAAAATAAATCTAAAGCAAGAATTATTGGAGGCCGTACTCTCCCAAAAGAGCTGCAACTGAGCAATGTGGCCACCCAAATCCCACGTGTGCATTGCAATCAATAGCACAGTCAAACAAAGGTAGAGTTCAGGAACTCAATGCTACTAACCCTATTCGAACCATTTAGGGGGATTAAAGAAAGCAAACCATTAAAAAGAAGAAGGGTGTTATCCCCTGAACAAAAGCGAAAAAGAAACATTACCTAAAGGTAAAGGACCAGAGCATGCAAATTCTTCTACATGCAACCAGCGGTGGGAGATATGCAAATCAACACAATGCCACCATGGGCATATCCATAAAGGGTTGACTCTTCTTACCCTCCTACACCAGAGGCAGTTTGGGTTATACTCCTTACATTGGTAAGAGTAAAATATTCAGGTCTTCTCATAACTCTCAAGCAGCGGTAATGTTCCTTGGAGTAAAGAAAGATGCCCATGTCAACACCTCAAGTTCTTCAAGGTCGCAACTATAAGCTTTTAACTCTACTAGCATGATGACCAGACGTCAATTAACAATAAGTGCCAAGACACCCAGAGCACCCTCAAGACGGTTACCAACCATTGGAAGGGCCCCGATAGCCTCTCCCGTTATGTTTTATCACCAGGATAGTCCTCGCATTACACTTACGACTATTGCAATAGTCAATGTTGCCTCTACCTCACAAGGACCTGAAGCGACAATAATAGGATCAAGAGGAGGACAACATCTACCAACCAACCCGACAACAAATATAGAAAATGTAGACCTCAAGGAGTACCATTCTTACTCTGAAGGGGAACACACTACAACCGCAGAATAACAAGCCCAGGTAGAAATCTGAGATCAATGCTTGGGCCTCTTAGGATATTGTAATAGCCGAGTTAAAAGCCATGATGAGCAACTTACACTCAAAAGGTAAGTCATGGCCCCGCCAAACCATAATTTTATTATAGCATAATCAATAAGGCTAGCTGTTCCTAACCAATCGTAAGGGGGGTTACCCTATTATACACCAGAGTATGCATTTGCCACCTTGCTAGGAGCTACCCTAGCTACGAGCGTTGCACCCAATGTACCTATTCCACAAAGGCCATTCATACAAGGGGTTCCCATAAGGCCCACACCCACAAGGACCTCACCAATCTACTTATCATTAATAAGAGCCACCCTTATATGGACCTATGCCTCCCTAAACATATGGTTACAATGCATATGCATAACCTCCATTTATGCCACAGGGGCCATATGCGCATCTAACCGCACCCATGATGGACCCTAATTATATGAGGACAATGATGACTGAAATGCTCAATGAATACAAAGAGCAGGAAACAGTAAGTACATATACAATTAGGAAGCCATACCCTCCACATGTGGACATGGCACCCTTCCCACCAAAATTTGTTTAACCTTATTTCAACACATTTAATGGAACAACATGTCTCAAGAAACATATCGCTCACTTCGAATCCCGATGCGGCACCATTGCCTAATATGGTGACTTGTTGTTAAACTATTCGTTTAATCTCTAGATGGGGCTACTTTTACATGGTATTCAAATTTAAAAGCTTATTCCATACCAGATTAGGATTCGATGAAATGAGCATTTGTACAGCAGTTTCACGACACTTATAGGCCTATGAAACTATATGAATCGCTTAATGAAAGGCAACGAGACAATGAGTTAGTGGTGGACTTTATTAACAAGTTGAAGAATATATCTTATGCTTGTGGGAATGAACCTCCTCTTAAAACACTCATTGAGATGTGTCTATAGAATATAACCTTCAAGCTCTCTCTCCATTTTACAGCGCATAAGTACTCTGGGTTCAATGACCTAATATCCAAAGCATCCACTCTAGAAAGAAGATTGTTAGACCATAAACATGAGAGAAAAGGAAAAACAGTAGTTAACAAGATTAAATTCTCTATAGTAAGCACTAAAAAGTCTCTCACTAAGTTAAAAGTCAAACATACTACTGAGATAACTAAGTTAGCAGAACAAGAAGCTCCTCCTAAAAGGCCAAGCATAAGGGAACGGCAAGAGAAGGCTTATACATTTTATCCTGATGATTTGGAGAGTCTCTTCAAGCAAACAATTGAATCTCAGGATATCATACTCCCCGAGTCAAAAAGATCTGTAGAAGCTAACAAAGTCAATGACCCAAAATATTGCAAGTATCATCATATTTTGGGTCATACATTGCAAGACTGTTTTATGTTTAAAGACAAGGTTCAGGAATTAATTAACAAGAACACCGTGGAACTGGACGCTGATATGAGGGTCGTAACCACGAACGTTGTCTAGTTTGATGAGGATATGGTCGACCTCAGAAGTCCTCAAGATAATGGAGATGATAGTAACGATGAAGACGATTGGGTCATATTCAAAAACAAGGTGACACATAAGAGAAGACTCTAGGAACACAACAAATGGATAGCCCTCTTAAAAGTGCTCAAAAAGGCCATTATGCTTAGAAGAGGTAATCAAGAAAAAAGAAAAGGCTTTAAAGTTGTGGCTTCTCCACCATTACTCCATGAAAGTAACTTGTTAGAACAACCTCTATGAATGTCGGTGACATGGGAAGAGTTTATGCCAGAAGATTTACTCTAGTCTCTGGTTGTCACTTGTAATATGGTGTCGACTATATGTGACAATAATCCGTACCTACGCAAAGAATCACATCTAGCACCAACATCACGTGGGTCAACAATAGTGATCGCTTGGCTGCAGGATAGCTTGACATACTAGGGTCACTCTAAAGGGGTAACTATCCTAATGGCATTGTATAGATATAATACCGGTGGTATCTCCATTGCATTAATAGATTCTATATAAGACCCACCACTATGTTCTGTAAGAATTACCTTGTCATTGAGCTGTATACTTTGAGGCATTTCCCCCCGATTTTGAGGTTCTGCTATTTGCCACCTTCTCAAATGAAGGCCATCAATGTTTGCGTTGTTATTTTGTTTAAATTCATGATATCATGTAGAGAGGTAATGCACAATGACAACCTGTATTGCAACTATTCCCACTCTCCTTAGACGGTTCACCATTGGATTGGTACATGGACTTAGCGCCACAAAGCATACCTTTATGGGGCTATCTAATTGAAATGTTTATTCATTAATTCATAAGGCCAGGCATGGAGCCCTATGACCCTTGGAATGCAGACCCCTTGAGACAACCTCCTCGGCAACAGACATATGAAGAATTTGAAGGTGTCTTTGACCAAATCATCGCTCAACTGCTAGATTCTCGACGATTTGGTGAAATAAGGTAACCTATCAAACATGAGGTATATCTTACCCAATTTCAAGGTGACGGGGATAGGGATTCCCATTTTCAGCTTCCTTTGCTCACACTATATATAGGGGACAAGAATTCTCATTTTCATACCAATTATTTCTTACAAGAAACTGGTTTACCAGCCAACGCACATGATTTATTGGTGCGACTTTTCCTAGTTTCCCTAGACTCACATGCTTTTGAATAGTACTTGACGCTGCCACCCTACCATGTTTCTTTATGGCCAATGCTCATTAACCACTTTTATAGCCAACAAAAAGCATTTAGACATGATCTCTAATACATATAAAGTGTGGTGCAGTTTTTACCTCAAGATCAATGGGACATCGATATGGATGCCAACGACTCCTCAACCTCAGCTGATAAAGATGACGATGCCCCAGATTTATGGTAAACCCGATGTCATGACGTATCTTTGCAAGGCATCACCCTTGGTCACTGACTCAGACGACTCTAGTGATGACGATGACTCTAGCTTTGTCACTGCATCTCGAGATTTCTCTGAGGACGAAATGCCTACTCCTCCACAAATGGAGGCTTGTAATGTTACCAAACTTAAAATCACTACCCTGGTGGAAGGACGCCAACCACACTCCTAGTACGTCAATCAAGTCAAGTTATAATCTGGGAAATAGATTCCGTCACAGGGTCCCATAGCCAATCAACAAGCTGATGCAATGAAAAAGACGGCTATGGAAATTGAACCCAACAAGGCTATCAAGAAGATGGATAATCCCATTCCATATGATGTGATGGCACATTTCAAGAAGATCACATCTTGTTAACTGTTTATGATGCTCTCCGTATGTCACTAGAGTTCAGGGCCTCTATGGTTTATGCACTGACTCACCTAGACGAGTTCGCTGCAAATGATGAGGTTGCTAAGGCTTCTTGGTAGACCATAACATGAGAAGGATTGTATATGCCCACGGTCACTTTTGAAGACACTGATCAGTATTCTAATGATCCTAGCAATAATAGACCATTATTCATTATAGGTTCTTTAGATAATCAGCCTGTGTCTAAGGTAATGATTGATGGTGGTTCAGCAATCAATATACTTCTAGCCAAAACCTTGGACTACCTAGGAGTATATCCATATCAGCTCAGGCCTAGTACACTTGTCATTCAAGGCTTCAATCAAAATGAGCAATGCCCTCTCGGCTTTGAAAGGCTAAGGACAAAGTTTGGCCATGTAGAAGATTAGACATCTTTTTACGTAATTGATGCAAACACTGCTTACAATGCCCTCATCAGTCGGCCATGGATGCATAAATTTCAAGTGGTCCCCTCCACATACCACCAGTGTATCAAGTACTCTTGGAAAAATGCTCAGGGCACTATAATAGCTGATAATAATCTCTTTCAAACAGCGGATGCTTATTTTACTAATGCCATATACTATCAAAAGACTGATTCCCAAGAAATAACACGTGATACTTCAGGGAAAGACAATGATAGTAACATCAAGCTTCGAAAGCTTAAGGTACAACATGGCATTAAAGTTACTAAGGACAAACCCACTTTGTTACTAGACTCAATAACACAAAATTCCATCCTCCCACTAGCATGCATGTTAGGAGCATGGGTCGATCCTTATCGAGCATCTTCCATTTTCTTCCTTAAATGCCATATATGGTCAAAGGATTGCTCAGGTCCCATACCAGAAAGAGAACTCAAAGATCCAGACAGTTTGTTGCCACACATGAAGTTGGCTCCCCAATTGCTCTAGAACTCTAGCTTTGAACAACAAGGGAAATAAAAGAATTCTTATAAGGGCAAGGAAGTTCTAATTCAATAGTTTGAGTGATTAATCCTCCATTCTAAGAACAAAGATGATACAAAAGGGTTGGACAAGAAGCCCACCAAATTAAAAGTTGCCTCCCATGCAATAACAACATACGGGATTGACCTATTAAAAGATGCTCCCTTTGAATGCTTATTTATAGAGACACAATCGCCGTCCTTTGAAGATTTTATTATGGGGCCAGTGATGCCCACTCCACCGAAGCTTGAAAATAAAGGTCAAGCAATAGTCGATGACCTAATCGAAGTAAACCTAGGAATGGAAGAACACTTCCTTCCCACTCTCATCAGTGCATGCCTTTCCTTAGAAGAATAGACACAGTATCTCAAGTTTTTTAAACAAGACCGAGACGTGTTTGCCTAAAATTATTCCAAAATGCCAGGGCTAGACCCCAACGTGGTTGTTTATCTCCTCGCCATCAATCCGTCTAAGCGGCCCATTAAGAAACATCCTCGTAAGGCCAGCCATGATATCGTTGAAAAAATAGAGGGAGAAGTGGAAAAGATGCTTAAAGTCAGATTCATTCACGAGGTTTGGTATCTAAAATAGCTCACTAATATTGTGCCTATACAGAAAAAAATTGTCAAATCAAGGTGTGTATGACTATAGGGACCTTAATAGTGCATGCTCGAAAGACGATTTCCTACTACCGCTCACAAAATTACTGGTAGATGCTACCATAGGGTACAAAGATCTCTCTTTTATAGATGGTTATTCAAGATACAATCAGATCTAAATGGCTCTAGAAGATGAAGAAGCTACAACATTTTGTACACCAATTAGAATATTCTGATATAAGGTCATGCCTTTCGGTTTAAAGAATGTTGGCACCACTTACTAGAGGGCAATGACTTACAAATTTGAGGACCTGCTAAATGACACAGTTGAATGCTATGTCGATGATTTGATTGTGAAGACAAAACTCAAACAGCACTACATCATCGACTTGGACCGAGTTTTCAACGGCTTTAACGATATAATTTGAAAATGAATTCTCTCAAATATGCTTTTGGTATATCTTCAGGGAAATTTCTTGGATTTGTTGTTCGATATAAGGGAATTGAAATAGATTCTAAGAAAATTACCGTCATAGTCAAAATGCCAACACCACAGAACATCTCTGAACTCAAAAGGTTGTAAGGTAGACTTTCATACATTTGCTAGTTCATTTCAAACCTTTCGGGATGTTATTAGCCCTTTTTCAAGATTGATACAGAAGGGAGTTCCTTTTGTATGGGACCAAGTTTGTCAGAATTCTTTCGATAATATATAACAATACCTGTTAAATCCGTCAGTATTCATGAGCCCAGCTCTGGGTAAGCCACTACTACTATATGTATCAGCTATGGAATCATCTCTTAGGGCATTGTTGGCCCAATACAATGAAGAAGTCAAGGAGCATGCCTTATTTTATCCCAACAGGACAATGGTTGGTGCTGACCTAAACTACTCTCCCATTGAGAAGATCTGTTTAGCCCTGGTTTTTGTGCTATAAAAGCTAAGACATTATCTGCTTACCACGATGATACATCTTATATCAAGAGCAGACCCATTAAAATACATCATGAGTTGTCCCTTAGTGCAAGGGCATACTGCTAAGTGGACTATCCTCTCTGAATTCGACATTCACTACATTCTGCAGCACACAATCAAAGGTCAAGTGCTAGCAAATTTCTTAGTTGCGCTCCCAGTACCGATGGTTCACCCCTTCAAATAGAGTTTCTCGATGAGAACATCATGCAAGTCTAAATAATGAAAGATTAGGAAATGCTCTTTGATGGAGCATCCCGGGGTCCTACTACTCTAGGAGATAACATAGATAAGTCTTTAGGAATCGACATTGTTTTTGTCACCTCAGATAATTGTATCATTTTGCACTCCCTCACACTGACAGAAGGGCACTCGAATAATGAAATCGAGTATGAAACTCTAATCGCAGGAATTGAACTAGCTTTGAAAATCCCTATAGACGACCGTACGGTTTATGGAGGTTCAGAGCTCGTCATCTGCTAGATGAACGGTCTTTACCACATCAAAAATTCAAGCCTAACACCTTATTTTCAAATGGTTAAAGACTTAGCCAAGTTGTTTAGGTGCCTACAGATACAACATGTTAAAAGAGACTATAATGGGCAAGCTGATGCATTGGCCAGCCTGGCCATATCTCTTACACACCTAAGGGACAACTATCTCGTCATCCATATTGGAGAAAGAAGGGTCATCTCCCCATTGTCCATAACCATTGAGGAAGATGTCCTCCTCGCTTACAACACCGAATTGCAAGAGTGTGAAGTACAAGGTATAGATGACAAATCAAACTCGGGAGAGGAAGATTGGCTTGAGCCCCTAATTCAACATCTCATGGATAGAATGGAGCTAACTGACCTTATTAAGCATGCCAAAATGAGATGGCATGATCCTCGATTCACCCTATAGGGCAATCAATTATACAAGCGATTAATTAATGGTATATTGTTATATTGCCTATCAGTCAATGAGGCAAGTAATGTAATGAATGAAGTGCATGCTAATGTATGTGGCAAACACCAAAGCAGCCCTAAGCTACAGTACCAGTTGAAAAGACTTGGTTACAACTGGCCAACAATGGTGGTTGATTACATTAAATATGCCAAGTGATGTCATGTTTGCTAATTACATAGCAATTATGACCATGTGTCTGCCAAACCACTGCACACCTCTTGTTCATAACTATTTTCTAAGTGGGGGATGGACATAGTGGGGCCCATTACTCCAACCTCTACCAAAGGGAACCACTACATTCTTGATGCAACAAATTACTTCTCCAAATGGGCAGAGGCTATCGCCTTCCGAGAAATTAAAGTTTCTGACATAGTCTGGTTTGTTAAGGTCCACCTCATATATAGGTTTGGTGTCCCCAATCGTATAATTACAGATAATGGGCATCCGTTTGTCAGTTCACCTCTGTACCGACTCATGACAAAATACAATATTGATTTGGATCATTCTTCATGCTATTATCCTCAAGCTAATGGTTTGGCAGAAGCCTTAAACAAGACTCTTTGTAAAATCATTAAGAAAAAGATCTCTAGACACAAAAAGGACTAGCATGAGCGCTTACTAGAAGCACTTTGGGCATATCATACTACCTTTTGTACACCAACACAAGCAACCCCCTACTCCCTTGTGTTCGAAGCAGAGACTGTTCTATCGGTTGAAATTTAAGTCCCATTGCTAAGGGTAGCAATACAATATGGTTTGATGGACGCAGAGGCTGCCATAATTTGTCTTTTAGAACTCAAAACCCTTGATGAATCTAGACTAGCCGCACAACAACATTTGAAATTATATCAAGCCTGTATGGCAAAGGCTTACAACAAAAAAGTAAACCTTCACTCCTTCACCAAGGGTGAGCTCTTCCTTCTTGCGCGATCACCACTTGATCCCACCAGAAGAAAAGAAGGTAAATTTACCTTTAAATGGGATGGTCTATATGTCATCGAAAAGGCCTATCTTAATGGTACATATCTCCTCTATGATGTAGAGGGTAATCAAATTCTCCCTATCACCAATGCAAGATTCTTGACGAAATATTACCCCTAAATGAC
Source organism: Platanus orientalis (assembly GCA_025762735.1). NCBI lineage: Eukaryota > Viridiplantae > Streptophyta > Magnoliopsida > Proteales > Platanaceae > Platanus > Platanus orientalis. The sequence continues at coordinate 169 of JAOXJP010007402.1, read as the reverse complement.
ATTCATGGGGTTTCGAGGAACTATGTCGGTTTGATCTGATTTTATGTAAGTACATATGCAATTCGGGTCTCTCCATGACTCGGATACAACCACATCATCTTCAAAAAAAATTATTATTGTTGATCTCATTGAAAACTAATAATGGTAATGGGACGCAAAATGTAGGTAA
>JAOXJP010007392.1:0-18006 GCA_025762735.1 Platanus orientalis | reverse complement strand
CACACACACACACACACACACACATATATATATATATATATATATATATATATATAATAATTTAAAAAATTAACTAAATCTAGGTTTTAGCTAACTAGGGTATATTTAGCGAACCCTTTGTCATGCATTATTCTTAATGACCTTTAAGGCCATTACAACAAGACTATTTTGGTCTTTTCCCTAGGGTATGTTTAGCCGAAAATAAAATAATAATAAAAAAAGGATTCTCTTGTATTCAAGGAAAAATCAGTGCCAAGTGCCAACATCTAGTGCGTGACATATACTGAAAATTATTAAATAAAGAATGTGCACAATTCATTCCGTTTTTTTTTTTTTTTTTTTTTTTCTATTGACAAATATATCCAGTCCAGTCTAGTGGAGGCGTATCTTCTATGCCACCTTAGGATGCACCACGGCAAGCCATAGACACAAAGGGGGGTGGGCCCTACAAAAAATGTATGGGCCCCACCCCTTTTGCTTTTGTGGCTCACCATGGTACACTGTAAGGTGGCACAGAGGATACAAGTCCCAATTTAGTGTAGTTAAGGGGGGACCCACAGGTGCCAACTCAACCTACACTATACAGGATCTACTGAAATTTTAACAAATACAATCAAAACAAGCCATGTGTTTTTGTCATTTAACTGACTGGTAACGACTCCGTTACAATTTTAGTAAAACAGACAAGGTTTTAAAAAGCATTTTTATGAAAATGACGAAAATGTCCATTAGAGACAATGATAACTCTTCCCTTCCGGTCGCAGAAGATTAGGTACGTATGAATTCACATAAAAGAGGTACGCAGACAAATCAGCGTCGAAAAATGATAAGCGCCCCAAAAAAGTGATTTCCCAAAAAGTGTCAATCACTTTTTGGAGCTGATGCGGCAGCCTCTAGTGCTGTTTTCCCTCTTTGTACTAAATTCATGCGTACCTAATCCGAGCCACTTCCGAGTTAGGTCGATCTCATTCTTCATTTTTGGTCTTTTTTCTGGCATTCTATAAGGCCTTGTCTCGTTGCCATGAAAAGATTTTCTCATGACAATTTTCCCAAGAAATCATTTTTAGTCTGTCTGGTTGCCATGAAAAGTTACCTTTCTCATGTTTTTCTCATAATTCTTCTTTTTTATTTTTTAGTTGTGGGATTTTTGTTTCCTTTCCTTCCTTTTCTATACAATTCAAGGCAACCAGACAGGGCCTAAAAGCCTTGATGGTTGTCGTCGTAAGTGAGAAGGAAACAGTGGGATTTTTCTTGTTTTTTATTTGGCACCTGTGGGCCCCACCTTAATTGTGGTAAGTTTATAAGGGGGAGCCCATCGTGCTCTACAGTACACCATTAAGGTGGGAGCGGAAACGTGCCCAGAAATAACAAATGTTGATGTTTTTGGTTTTGCTGTCGGTGATGTTCCGGACACGTGCCCGCTCCCACCTTGCACGATGGGAACCGACCAGAGAATTCGTTTCTAGGCTGGGTCGTGCACATCCTTTGCTTAACGAATTTTATTATTTGTCACATGTTCGACGGAACGTTGACGCTCAGAAACTTTTTCTGTGTTGGAGAGAAAAGTGTGGAAATTGTACCACTATTCATACTGTCCCCTTATGCCTGTTACGGCCTGTCTGGCATAACAGGTCGACACGACACCGAGAAAAGGATGTACTAAAAACCGGCTTCCTTTTTGGGTGACGTGTCTATCTGTTAGGCTAAACAGATCCTAACAAGCCACAAGGAGGCCGGACAGGATCAAACCACTATCTATGCCAGTCTTTGGTTGGAAGAAACCTGAAATCACGTACTTTCCATGTTAATTTTTCGACTTCCATTTTATATTTTGGACCGAAAGCATGCTATGCATGAGCCAAAAATCCAATGTATTTTGCTCATGCAGTAGCGTGATGTACTTCAACAGATCATTGCTCAAACCAAAATTACTCTCTCTCTCCCGCCCAGCATGAAATAACGCTTCAACAAGTTGGTTTACCAAATGAGTCGTCCATCACTTGTCATGTCGTTTTCACATCTATGGAAGACAAACCTAGAAGAAGCTCTTGTATGATGAAAACTAAAAGCACCCAAGAAGGTTAGAAATGAAAAGTTAAATGTGTGATTAAGCCCAAGAACAGTATATGGGTGGGATCCTTGATAAAGATTATGTTGGAAACTAGTTATAATGGAAAAGAAAAACAAAGCAACTAAAACGATATGTAAACTGCAGTATCTAAAATATACTTGGAGATTAATTACCAAGTACTATAGTTCCAGCAGCCCATCGACCAGTTTTTCCACAGATTGCAGGGTGACCATGTCGATCAATGGTCCCATCCAGGGTACACACTTCTTGGTCTCGTGTCTTATTTCTACCATCTACTTCTCCCAATTCCTTGATCTTAGCCTGCAAAATTTAGAAAAGTTAAAAAAAAAAAAAAAAAGATATAGTGATAATAACATTCAAATATAATCAGTTTACCTGTCTCCAAAAAACTCAATAGTTGACAGTTATAGTAATGCATTTAACTATCTTAAGTGTGTGAGTAACATAAGCGAGAGATTTAAGCAAGACGAAGTATTTTTTTGCCAAAAAAAAAAAAAACAAAAGAACATAAAAAATGAGAGGGGGAAAGGAAAACAAAAGAAAAAAGAAGAAGAAATGACAATCTATCAATGGTAAGAAGAAAAATTAAAGATAGTGTTATGGTCATGAGAACCAACACTAACCTCCTTAAAGACTTCAAAGCATGCCAATGATGTTATTGAGAAGGGCATATTGTGAGATATGAAACAAAGATAAGAGAAGAGATGGTGATGATCAAAAGAAGGCAAGAAATGCCAAAATATATAGATGGTGGATACAGGAATTCTTCTTGGCTCAAAAAAGTCTTTATTTTTTTAATAATTTAGTTAAAACTTTAACTTGCATATCATTAAAGTGTTCTATTGAGAAAGTCATCTCATTTGGAGAGATAAAACAAAGATAAGAAAAGAGGTGGTGACTGGTAATGGACAAAAGAAAACAAAGAAATGGAAAAAAGAAGAAACAGGGATGACTGTAAAGATGGTACAAAAAGAGTGGAACAGTGGCCTTCTTATGGGAATTCTTCTTAACGCTAAATTTGTCTAGGGGATAACGGTATAAGCAGAGGTTCTATGACTGCTAATACATATCCCTTGGATATTGTTAAAATATAATAAGTATATTAACTCTAGCCTCTCCTACAACATAAAGGTTTTAGGAGAGACGGTTAATTGTATTATTGAAGATGGTATCAGAATAGGTTCTAGGTTGCAAGTTCTAATCTTCTCCCAGGCTGTCCATTGTCCAGGAGTGTCCTATTTTAAATCTAACCTCTCCTTAGGGTTGTAGGACAGACGGTTAATTGCTTTATTTAAGAGATATAAAACATTAGATTACAATTTTTTTATTAATACATCTTGATACACAACACAGAATGATAAAGGTTGTGTCCAGGTGGGGCATTCTTTGTCCCGGTCATGAAATAATATTACGGATTTCAGATTACACTACCATGGCTCAAAAGAAAATCTTTGATAAAAGGCTAACCAATCCATTTTCCCAGGCTCTAAATGGCATGGATCATTTGGGTCAGGCCTATAATTGTGCATTTTGTGTTCCGATCTTGAACAAATATACATTTATTAAAGATCCCAATCAACCAGTCCACTTTTCAGGTTCCCCAATATAAATAAGCCAAGATCCTCTCTTGTCCACAAGTAATCTTGTGGCTTCAGAGACATAAACATACCCCCAAAGAAGTGAAAATTACTTTTTTGGATGATGATATCCACATTTTAGGGGTATGTGAGAGGATCCTATGGATCAAAATAAACATAATATATATCCAGCAGCCCAAAAATACCAATAAGAAGCCGAATGTTCCAGTCTTTTTCCAGCTTCTTTCTCTTCTTTCATCTATCACCTTCTCTCAATGGCGGAGCTAGGAATTTATCTCTGGGGGCCAAACTAAAATTATAATTTTTTTTCTTTTTTTCATATTATATATTCTGATATATAGTTTAAAAAAATATGATAAACACAACTCAAGATGAAATGAAGTATTTTATAGTCCAATAAATATATAACAAAAAGCACCTCAGATTTGGTGTGACCCCCTTAGGTCAAATAGACATTAGGGGCTGACACATCAGCACGTGATTTTTTGGGGGATGCTTTTCACTTTTCAGCACTGATGCGCTGGCCCCTAATGCTGGTTGACTTTGGGATGACCTAGGGGGTCATACCTAATCCTTAGGGAACAAAAAATGACCACACATATTATTTGTCCCATCATATCCTTGTCCATGAATATTTTGAATATTAAGACTATAATAAGGAATAATAATGGATATTTCATTTTTAAGAGTCAATACCAATATATTTTTAACATGAACAAGATCTAAGAAACTTTCTTGTATAAAACCATCTTTGTCAATAAATCTCAAAACAAGAGCCATTGTTCTCTCTTAGATTGATCATATGTCTCGTCAACAATAATACAAAATTAGGAATTTTCAATATTTTTACAAATCTTACTATGCATTATTGTGTATCATATAAACAAAACCTATGCATTTGACACTCTCAGTGGCTTTGTTGGCTCCATCTTTGTAATGGGTCGATAAGTTTAAATATTATTGATGAAACTAAATGGATAAAGGATCCCCTCCCCCAATAGTAGATCTTACTAGTTTTGTAAACAAGTCAAGTTAATCCAAGCTAAGTTCATCTTGATTTTTTCATATGAGAGATGAACTAGACTTAAACTTGGCTTATTAAGAATTGTCAAGGCTACAGCCAGGCTCAACTCAACTCAACTTTGCTCACTTCAGCTTAAATTGTAATATGAAACTACATAAGTCAAATTTGCAACCCCACAAGTATCATTATTTAAAGTTGTTAAAAAAAAACTTAGAATCTTAGTTTAATAAATTAATTTGTTAATTATATTAAATACAATTATTTAAATAGTCTAAACTTATATTGAACCAAGCCTATTAATTATAATTTGCCTTGTACTCATTTAGTGCAATGAACTGGACTTGAGTTTCAGGCTAAGCTCATGAACAAAAAAAAATTGAGCTCAAACTTGGATAATGGTAAGCTGAGCTATGCAGTGCGATGGACTCTCTTGAAAAGGTGAAAATACCATGGAGAGGCATGCATGTGCATACATACATAAACTTTTATAGGATTTTATTTTATTTATTATTATGTTATTATTATTTTTATTTTTTTTGTATAAACAAAGATTGACTAATCTATATGCATTCAAGATTATGATAACTTTTATTTTTTGATTTTCATAACATTGTTTTTACTACTTTTAATCAATTAGAGAAAGAAAAAAAAAAAGATCTTTCAACCCAACATATATAAGTTTTTCCTAATGAAAAAATAAATGTTCTATCCAAGATTTTGTAAGTCCTACCATGTCCTATGCACACAAAGACTAGGTGCATACAGGTAAAACTGTAAAAAACAGTTTTCAAATGAAAAAATAGGTACCCATAAAAATGTATAGGGTTAAATGGTAAAAAAGGTGTTCAAATGAACATTTGCTCTCACTTGAAAGGGGTACCAAATTCAATAATCAATCACATGTCAACCTGTAGTAGAGGACATGGTTGGACAGAGCTTTTGTTCTTTTCCCCTAATGGTATAGGTAATAGGATTTTTCCAAAACTTTGGAGCGGGGGAGCATGGCCCCCTACCACCCCCATGTGGCTCCGCCACTGCCTCCTCTTACCTTATCTTTGTTTTATATCTCACAATATATGAGATGCCTTTCTCAAGATGACATGCAAGTCAAAAGTCTTAACTAAATTATTAAAAAATAAAGACTTTTTAAGCGCCAAGAAGAATTCCTTTATGCACCATCTATATAGTCATTCTGGCATTTCTTCGTTCTCCAACTTTTTTGTCTTCTTTTGTCCATCACCACATTTGGTTTGAGCCCGGCATCCTAAATGGTTCTATAGAAGCTTAAAGTCATAATCTGTCAAAATCGCATATAATCAGCAAAACCTATCAAAACTGACTGGTTTCTTCCAAATTTGGTTTCAATAAAACTAACAGGTTTTTTATTTTCACAAATTAAGAAGAAAAAATTAAATTAAAAAGTGCCTTTCCAAATTTCAATCCTACTTTCCATGACTTGTTTTTATTTTTTGATAGTTTATAACATTTTTTGATATGTCTAAAATTAAAAAACCCATTCATAAGTCTTTTAATCCATTATTTTTTTTTATTTTTTGGTATTTTATTACATTTTGCTTATGTTTAAAGCGAATCATGGTTAAACCAATGGTTGAACCAGATTGGAACTGAACCATTCACCTTAATGGTTCAATGGCCGGTCCAGTTCTCAAAACTATGGCCTCATCTATGGACAATCTGGCAAGTCCTCTAGAGTCCACCAAAAATAGAAATATATTGTAAAATGACAACCGTCCAATATGTTGAATGCTTGTGGACAGTTTAGAAATAAGTTATAATTACTGGTCAGGCTGATCGGACGGTTTGTAAATTGCATTTTACATGATTTGACCAAATTGAACTCACCAAGTATAACATTTTTGCATGTAGGATTGTGGGTTGCATTTATACCTTGCACGATTAAGTTGAAGTGTGCAAGCTTTGCTTACACATATTGTAGGAGTTCACAATATTTAAAGCATAATTGTTTCATTTTTTTTTTTTTCTTTTTACTTAGACCTAATTAGTCTTTTCAGTTGTGGGATTAAAGAATAGCAAGTTGTCATTTGGAATTAGTTTTATTTAGTTTTTTTCCGAGAAGTTGGTCTAACTGGTTCCTTGGTCCAATTCACTTGAAAGTCCTCTTTGTAACCATTTCTTCCAAAAGTGTTCAATTAGAATGACTGATGGTGACCTGTGGCATTAAATGCATGTTAAGATGTGTGAACATGATTTTATTTTATGTACAATAAAGCCTCCGCTTCCTGTTGAGTAGTTAGACAGCTCTAATTACTTTGTCATAGTAATCACGAGATTGTAGTTTTGAATTCAGAAGTTCCGTTGATTTCTCAAAGTAATTAGTCCTTGTTGCTGTTTCTATTTAATTTATTATCTTGCCAAGAACGTAAGTGTTGGTCTTCCTCACAGCAACCTTTCGATGTCCGGGTACATCCCAACTTTGCCACTATGAAAAAAGAGGGGAATAAAAAGACGTGGTTACATATGAGGTTGCATCGTGGTCAATGACCTCTCCAGATTTCAAGTTCAAAAGTTTATGGGTTGGAATTCCAGCTTATTTCTTGTTTCTTAAGGTTTTTGGTTTGTTCCTTTATTATTTTTTCTTTGCTCTCTCCCTGTATTTTTTTCTTTTTTTTAATAAATTGTTATTCATAAAAAATAAAAAATAAAAAAGTAATTAGTTTCCCTTAAAAAATGTGGCAGTCAACTAGGTGAAGCTTGAATCTATCTTCGCCTTTACATATTAAAACCAGTTGTGCAACAGTGACACAAAGGTTGAAAGGTAGGAACTTGTGCAAAAGTGTGACTATTTTTCTCTAATTTTAGATAATCATTCTTTTTTTTTGCGGGTAAAGAATTTTAGACAACCTAACCAGTATGATAACCATCATCTCACATTTTCTCTTAATCACGGCTTGTCACTTTTCAAAGTTATCGGTCTCACAAAGATCATCAACCAATTAATAAGATAAAAGAAGAATAGATTCCCTTATACCTATGAAAAACAGCTAAATAGGTTGTGTTTGTCTCTTAGTACCTCACCACAACCTTATTTAGACACGGTTTTTGTCTAAACCAAATCAAACCCAATGGTTGCCAAAAGGATAAGATAACACGTTCTTAGTCTTGTCTTATTGGTTGATGATCTTTGTGAAACCAACAAAAGTAATTGTCAACAAAAACAATTAACTCACAAAGATTATAACCGTTCGATTCAAGAGGTGCTTTAGCTATTCATCAACAAAATAAAGTGGTGCTCTAGCTCAAAGCTGATTATAGTTTTTTTTTTTTTTAAAGTACTTTAATTTTGTTTTGTATCCAAATAAATCATCTGGGTCCCACAGCCTGTGTATGTAGTGGTTGTGTGACGCACACACGGCTGATGTGTTTTTTGAATTTGGTATTGTTTTGGGTTTTTTTTTTTTTTTTTTTTTTAAATTTAATACCCATTAACCATGTTGTGTTACACAGCCACAACATGGTTTGTGGACACATAAGATCCAGACACAATAAATTGACATGTTCCTACTTTTGACCATACTTGTAATAAGAAGGGAAAAAAACAATTTGTATGCCTACTAGATGATAATAATGGTCTATAAGACGTAACCCTAGATAGACAAGATGCTGGGTTGAGATCTTCTACACCAAAAATCAGCATAATATGATTAGTTAAAAATAATAATCAGAATGAGAAGATAATAACAACCCCTCTATCATTCAGAAGAAGTATCCGGTTTCGATAGTGTACCATTGATGGCTGAAATGGTACGTGGAACCCGTCAAAGGGGATCTACATGTATCTCATATTATCCTCCTATTATATTTTAATCATCCCTAATAAAAGGGAAATGTATATTAAAGGAGATGGAAGGAAAAAAGAGTTACAAGCAAGGAATTAGGAAAGAAAGGAAGAACAGGAGCATAATAATGCAAAGAAAAAGAAGCATGCCAGAGAGACGGGAGACTCTCCCTGATACACGTAATTTGAACTAAAGTTGAGGTTCTTCCAAGATGGGACCCATGAATAGTATAGCTTTGTGAAAGACAACTTGAATTTCACCGATGTGCAATCCCCTAGCCGAAAGTTTTGACCCGTAACGGTCCCACCTGATTTGCATATTGAAATAGGGGCTCTTAGAAATCATGCTTGATCTCTTCATTCAAGGTGGGTGAGATTTCTTCTCACCATTTTCACCTGTGGACATAAACTTCAAACCAAACCATGTAAATGATATGTGTGCTTTGTGGTTTGCTGTTTGGTTTCTTTCTATTTTGCTTAGACACGGACTCTAAATATTGGGTTGGGTTTCTGTACAACATTATATAAACAAGAAAGGTAAAAGAAAAGTCCCATACACCGGAAATTCTTCTGAATTAAAGTTGTAAATGCTTTTAGCACATTGCAAAAACTTCATAATTTTCATCAAAATTAGGTAAACAACACCCATCTTAAACTGGTCATTATATGTGTTTTGCATTTTAGGTGATATCTTTAGTTGAACTCATATATATAACTAAAATAACCATACACCAAATTAGCGAGGTTTCAAATAACAAAAATTATGCCATAATAATAGATTACTTTTAGACTTGTATTCACTATTGGAAATGATGTTACATTGGTTTTTCTTTCAATTTCTAAATAAGATCTCCACACGACAGACATGAGTTAGGTTGTGCGACAGGGGAACCCACTGTGATATTCTGTTAATTGTTTCAGCCTGCCTAAACTGACTTCTTACGAAACTCGCAAAAAGGAAATAAATCATATAAGAATAGAGAGCAGTAGATCATTATATTGATAATTGTTCTTAAATAAAATTACTTGCTGGAAATAAATCGTGAAATATAACCACTACATTACTAACCCTAGCAACACCCATGAGTGAATGAAGATGCTAGAGTATAAGTCATTCTCCTTAAGTTAATATCAATCAAAAAGATCAATCTACAGTTACATCAATTCATATCAATGTTTGATACGTCCGCTCCTAATATTTCAGCAAATGCCAACATGTATATTATACATGATTATGGATCATTATCCTCCGGGGAATTTAAAAAACAAAACAAAAGAGAAAGTGTTCATTTATGGGTTGGAATTTGAGAATATATAGGTGGGTTAACTAGTAAATCAGATTCTTTCTTTTTCTTTTTTTCTTTCCTTTTGGCCTTTAAGGTATGATCAAGTAGGCCTACATCATGACAACCGCACAAAGCGGGAATGGCCTGAGCCATTCATTCAGAAACCCAAGCAGACAACACCAAAGCACGGGCGTTGGCTAATAAATAAGATACTCCTCCATTAAATTGCTAGAAGTTGAAATCGTTCATATATCTTTAACCTTACATTATATTCATTTTGACATCACAATTACGACTGGCCTATACTTAATATGACTTTCTCAATTAATGAAGCACTGGATACCATATATGCACTGGATACCAACCATGGACATCATGTCATGTATTCCATTCCAATTAAGGGGAGGTTTATACATGGCATCATGCTACAATTTTTTTTTTTTTTTAATGACATGATGTCCATGGTTGGGATGGAACACGGACTCACATCCTCTGCAATGAGAAATTTGCAGGCCCCACCCCCTTTATATCTGGCTCATGGGGGCACATTAATTTCTCAGCACAGTGGATACGAGTCCATGGAATACATGATTGCGTGGATGTCCATTCGGAAAAGATTTGCTAGGATATTGCGTTGGGCTGCACACCTCTCTCAAGTAAATGCGGGAGTATATCCTCTGTGCTGCCCCCCTCTGCGACGACGCTCGGGAGCTGAGACAGGGGGGGAAATCAATTCACTTTTGGGGGGTGAAGTGACAACTCCAAAAATGAATTGATTCCCTCCCTCTGCCTTGGCCCTCGTGCATCGTAGATGGGGAAGTTGCAGAGGATATCAGGCCTGCATGGGTTTCAGAAGAGATCTTTTCTTTTGTTTACATTTCTAGACTCTTTTCCTTGGCCACTCGGACCCACAGAGGAATCCACCTCTTGACCTTCACAAATGGAAAGCAATGGGGGGCCGCCAAAAGCATCCAGTGATGGTGACTCCACATGCCATTGCAATAACATTTGAGAAGGGAAGGCACCCAATGTATGTACCCGGATCTGGGAATAATAAGTCGAATATTCGATTCAGGAGCAACTGTTTTACTCCCAAAAATGTTTGATCATTTGGCAAAATGAGGAATGCAGTTGTAGCAAATTTTGATCATTTGGCAAAATGAGGAATTTTGTGCAAATAAAATTTCGTGCAAACTGCACCAGGGTGTTGATGCATTAGCACTTAAAAGTGATTTACACTTTTTGGGGAGGCACTTATTACTTTTTGGCACTGATGTGCCTGCACGGCACCCTGGTGCTGTTTGTATCATTTGCAAGAAATTCATTTGTACCTAATCTTCTGTGTTCCCACACGAAGGCTGGTGTGTATAGAGTTAAAATTGTAAAATGGGAAATGATACTCTGTCCAGGATTAAGTGTCTAGGATGGTTTCCAGGATACTAGGGGCAGTCATATGGAATAAAATGCATATTCCATATTCAAAAATGCATCACTCACCCATTTTATTCCATATGACATCCATTAGTGTCTTGGACATAACATCCTTCTGGTTTCAACAAAAAGCATCACATGCCCACCTTTTTGCCTAGGAACATGGGGGAGTAGACAATTTGGGAGTAGTAGAACATTTGCTCCCAATTCAGGGAAGTGTGATGGGCCTTCAAATTTCGGCTTACACCATTATACACTGGGTGAGGTATATTCAGAGAGCCGTAAGTTACTAATGATGGGCCTTCAAATTTAAGCTCACACTGTTGTACACTCACTGGTGTCCCATGTATAGTGTTTAAAGCACTATTTCCAGTTTACCACTATCCTGCTGATTTATTATTATCTGCCATGACCTTATTTATGGTAGTAGACAACTTTATCAGATCTCACGACTTCAATGTTGCTACCAAGCTGATTTTTAACTTATTTTGCCGTATGGTCATGAAATCATCTTAAGAGAGCCACAGAATTCATAAATTCGAAACACAAACCATTATAAAGAAGTCATTAGGAACGTTCATAACACCTCTGACCACCCTAACGAAGTGAGAACATGCTCATAGATGTTGGTATAAACCAACTCTTGATCCATCCTACAACAAAAATGTTTATTTATGAGGGCACATTTCCCTCACAAATAGATAAATGCTGTCACAAATACTTATTTGTGACGGTATTTTACCATCGCGGGTCGTCGCAACGACGATGGTTGCTAAAAGCATTTTTTGTAAGGGGCTCTCATAAAAACTCTTAGTGGCGAGGATATATAATCATCAGAAATACGAAAATAGGTCCTCGCAAATAGAATATCAAACGAGAAGGAGGTGATGAGTTAAGTATTTGTGAGGGAATATAGCCCTCACAAATGGAAAAACCAATCCTCGCAAATGAGGCGACATGTTACGTATTTGCGAGGACCATATGCCATTGTAGTTGTTCATCTACTATTTAGGATCTCTATTTGCGAGTGTTTCTTGCCGTCACAAAAAATATATTTTGCAATGGTTATTTAAGCCCTCATTAATGTTTTGTCCCTTCTACTAGGTATTTAGCCTTCACAAATAATCTTTTTTGCGACGACACATTTAACCGTCGTTTATTTTTTCCTTTTTTTTGTTAGGCATTTTTGTACTTCTTGCTAGGGTCTTATTCCCTCGCAAATAATCTCTTTTGCAATGACACATTTAAGCTGTCATTAATGTTTTTCTCCTTTTTGCTAGGCATTTTTGTACTTTTGGTAGGGTATTTTTCCCTTACAAATAATATCTTCTATGAGAGCACCCTTAAGTCACCGTTAATGTTTTTCTTCTTTTTGCTAGGACATTTTGTTGTTGCAAATACCTATATGGCAATTGTTAATTTTTTTTAAGTATTGAATTTACTAAATTATTGTTATATTTGCTTTCTTTTATATAGGCGTTTTATAAACCTACTTATACCATAATTCTCCAGCTATGATAATACAACAATTATTAAAAATCAATTATTACAAGATGAAAATAACATACACATTCACCACTTTAAATACATAAAAGTACACAATATATAAATTGTATTATACAATAAATATATCCTAAAATTAAACCATAAACTAGAAATAGTATTTATAAAATTCAACAACCATAATAATGATAAAAAAAAAAAAATCAAGTTTCCTCCGAGTTATGTTCCAAGCCATGCTCTCCATCCAAGTCATCACTAGGGTTGTGCTCTCCATCTGTATCTCCACTAGTATTAACCTACAGTAAAAAAAAAGAATGCCATAAAGCAAGCAACAAACCAGTTTCAAATTACTAAGACAAAGAAATAGTATCAAAACCCTAATTCCATAACATTTACTACAGAAGAAAATGCCAAAATTGGACTCGAAAATAGAAAGAACAAAAAACAGAGAAGAAATGAAGAATTTCTTGATCCAATAAACATCTCAAATAAATCATAAATAAACAAGAAACAAAGAGAGAGAGACAAAAAAAAAAAAAAATCAGACCTTTGTATTCTTAAGTTTATTGAAGACATCTTGAAGGACCTTGTAATTCTGGATCATCTTGTACTCATTCTTGGCAACAAAATTGACCTTGTGCATCAGTACAATCCCTGGATGAGCAGCATCCATCAGTTGGCACTAATTCTTAGATTATTACATATCACAATTTTTTTACCACTTGAGAAAAATAACCAAGAGCCAAATTCTTAGCTTATTGCACCAATTTCAAATTTTGGCTCAACAAGCCATAAAAACACTTGTAAGTACAAGTTATGACCCCAGTTTTATTTAAGGTAAAATCTTCAATCATCTGCAGATTTTGGTTCTTTGTGTAAGATGCAGAAGCACAATACATGTTCCCTTACCCCATGCATCTTCATCAACAACACCATGTTAATTAGCAATTGTGGTAGTATCTTGGAAAGGTAAACACTAGCAAGACATTAGATGATTAGTTGATCATCTAATCAGCAACACTCTGTGGTATGCTTGGCAGCAAGCACATATGTACAAGTATCAAGTCTATGGTGTAGCTTGAGCAACAACACTATGTGAATGACTCGAACAACAAGCCTGATATAAAGAGTATCAATTCTGGTTGTATTATGGAGCAGTAACAGTGGTAGTGTCTTGGAACGGTAAACACTAGCAAGGGAGGAACACTTTTTCATTAAGGCCCAGTCTGGTTGCCATGAAAAGGTTTTCTCATATAAATTTTTTCTCAAGAAATCATTTTTAAGCTGTCTGGTTGCCATGAAAAGCTGGTTTTGTCATGCATTTCTCATGATTATTTTCTTTCTTTTTCTTGTGGGATTTTATTTTCCATTGCTTTCTTTTCTTTTCTATGCAATTCATGGCAACCAGACTGGGCCTTAGGAAAGAGATCTAGGAAACCCACTTAGAAAACCTTGTCAAAAGTGTCCCAAATTTGTTGGATAATGTTTTTGAAGGATAGGAACAAAGGGGTAACACAGTTGGTCAAGATAATGAAGCGGAGGTCCTGAATTTGGAACTCACCCCCTTGGGGTCATTTGCTCGGGCATAAAAAAAAAAAAAAAAACCAGTGTGGCAGAGACAGGGAATCCATGTGTCCCGATGACTTAGTCAAGTACTCTACAAGGCTTGGATACCTTGGTAGGCTTGGATACCTTGGTATCAATATATGTACCGTTGCTATATATTTAGAAAGCAATGATTGTATTTGTTTTCTTGTTTAGAGAGCAATTCCCCAGAGGATCAGTTTTTAGTAAAAAAATCCCTTATGTGAGGTGGTGCACTTTTATCATTAAGAGGGGACTCATGTCAATACAAGGGAGGAGTAAGGTTTTTTTTGGGTAAATAGGAGTGAGGTTGTTAAGTTGACTCTAATATGATCTTATAATCACCCTCACATGAGAAGTCCCTAGTTGGATCAAAATGACAAAATCCTTCTCAAAATTCAATAAAAGTTGGAACTTTTAAAATATTGGGGAGGTGTCCCCTTGCGGAGCACAATTGTCTTTATCAAATGATTAGAAAGACTTATAAATATGCTTATTTCTAATCTCAATCAGAATGTGGCCATTTCTTGTTGGGAGCATCTTCTGGTTGAGACTCAAAGCGACAAAACGTCAGTTTATAAGCTAAAGAGTTGGGCACATGCACTATGTATAACAGTTCAGTGCCCATCAACCATTCTTGTTAAACTTTTTCCCGGTCGAGAGGAATATCAATGGTTGAGATCATTAATGGCATTGCCTTTTTAATTTTTATTTTTTCAAGTCATTTATATCTCCTAAGTGGCCACTAGATCCTCTCCTGCTGGCAAAAAAATTACCATCCAATTCACTTTTTTAGGGTGTGTGTGCGTCACAAGACTTCTTGCAAGTAGGAGAGGATCTTGGCTCATCTATTAGATGTTAAGGTTAGATCCTCCTTACAAGGATCGTCTCCTGTCTATAGGGCTTTAGGAGATATATATATATATATATCCAAAAAAGTGAAAATCACTACTTTTTTAGGGTATAGTCACAATTTTTTTTAAGGCATGTGTGTGTCTCCTGAATCCACAAGATTATTTGTGGACAGGAGACGATCTCAACTGTTTCTCCTCTACATGACTGTCATGTGTAAACACATACTTTTGCTTAAGGTTCAGGTTCTTAGACTCAATATTTCGCTTTCCTCAAATACATTCTATAGATGGAAAGGATAACAAGTAGCTCATGAGGATATTGCGGTAATAATTGTCTAATTAAGAACATAATCAATGATGATGCCAAGGAAATAAGAGATTTTTTGTTAGGGTTACTCAGACCTGCTGCCACAATGGCAAACTCACACTACAACTAGTGATTAGTGAGTGGGGCAGACGTCAACGCAATCCATTGCAGAATTGCTGCCCATGGGGTTTAAAATCATGACCTCTCTTTAAGAGAGGCCATATCGTGCTATCTCTCCTGGACAGGTACAAGTATAGAATAGTTGCTAGTTATGGTAATATAATCTAAACATTCACATGGATAAAAAGGTATAAGCTTGTTATCTTTCGAATTAAAAAGATCCAAAAAGAAATTTCTTGGGATTATTAAATTTCAAACTTTAGAGGTATATAACCTATATTAAAAATAAATCATAGATAGAGATATGTTTGTCTTACCATGGGCTGGGTTATCTCTCTATCTTATCTTATATCCACTTTAACAACTATAATAAAACAAAGTTAGAATCCATCATGCAAAAGCTTACTGAAGTCAAACTGACAGAAAGCAACAATATTTTAGTTAAGGTTTAACAATATGGCAAAATTATCCCTCTAAACATTCCAAAACCTTCTCCAAAACTCAAATCAATTATCAGTATAATTTATCCATTCTAATGTATCTCAAAGGCTCGCCAAGACTCAAAACCAATATTTAACTAAAAAGAAGGATTAAATTTCGGGTTATCTGTTTACCATTAAAGAGTATATGGCATGGCATGGCATGGCATGTAGATATAGGGCTGTAAACAGATCGAATTTGGACATCGATCTAGGAATATTTGAATTCAATCTGTTTGGATTCAGAACCAACTTAGATGGTATTCAGTTATGTCTTCTCCTTAACTAAAATCAAATTTAGATTTCAAACTTCCAACCTCACAAGTTATTAACACTCAAATTAACTGAGAGTAACTGATGAGATCATGCCTTTGTTAATCATCACCATCTAAATAAAAGGTTTGAATTTTCTGGTCCATGGACTTGAATACTTACTCTAGGCATACCTATACAAGGAAAATATACATTCAAGGGGTTGTGTCGCTACACAAGGTTAATTATCAAAACACCCTCCAGAACCCTACATGTAATGACATAATTAACTGCCTCATAACCCATAGACATCCCCATTCAAGTAGGGCATTTATACATTATATGGGACAGTGACCAGGGGCGGAGCCAAGATTTTCAGATAGGGGGGGCAAGCCAAAGGATTATGTGCATCCCCTTAACGGTTGCCAAAGGTGCGTTCACAATCAAAGGGTGATACGTCACATCAAGAAAGTGAAAAACACTCTCAAAAAGTGTAAATCACTTTTTCAATGTGACATATCACCTACTGGTTGTGGGTACACTGTTAGCACTTCTTAAGGGGCTCACCTAATCCGATCCTGGAGTGAGGATTGTTTGGGATTTTAAATCATCTCCAATATCAATGAATAGTTACCACTCCATTAGCAATCAGTGTGTGACATGTGGCCTGGCAAAGGGTGTTTGAGCCTATACACATGGGTCAAATGAGGGTATTATAATAAATATATTTGTGTATTTGTTGATTGAAAAAGATGTTTTATCCAAGATTTGGAGTCTAATACACCAGATGACTTTACATGGAATAAAATGAGCGGCGGTTAAAAGAAATTTTAAATTCCATTCATTTGATTCGAAATGAAGTCACTTGACATCTTAGACACCATCTTAAGCTTAATGCACCTTTGTCTGACGTTGTGTCACAGTTTGAGCAGACTGGAGCGGTATTCCAATCAAAGATAATAGTTTGTCAATCCCATTATTACTACAAGGGTTTTCACAGATTGAGGGGACTGCCCCCTTGCTTCTACATGGGCTCCGCCCGACAGTGACACTACAAGGGAAAACCTTTGTAGGCTTCCCCTTCTATTGTACTCTGTTGAAATTCTGTATCGTTCTTGTCACTAAAAGTGTGGCTTTCAACCAAAAATAAAAATTAAGATAAAATAAAATAGAAAGGGTTATTCTATTACCAAAACACCCTTAACTACCCTCTATGTGATCACCTCCATGTTTACACTAAGTCATCCCCATACAAGAGCACATTTACATACATGGTTGATTAGTTATCAAAATACCCTCCAAAACCCTCCCTGTAATTACTAAACTATCTCCATTATTGATGTAAGAATTACCAGAGTAGCTACTAAAGTCCATGGACAGGAGAATTGGGGCTGTATTGGGTCATCTCATTAGTCTTTAATGGACCCACACCTTAGAATCATCTCTGATGAGTTCCTTAGATTTCTCCTTCGATAAATATGGTTATGGTCCATGAAATAGTTCTGTTGGGGTATACCATGATCATCATCATGTATGGCCATCCAAGATGGGGTCATTGTACTATACGACTATTAATATATTGTCGGAGAATGATTGTCTATTTTGAGACAGACCTCTATTATCGTGCATTGATTGACACATGATGTGTTTTTGAATTTG
>JAOXJP010007381.1:0-18007 GCA_025762735.1 Platanus orientalis | reverse complement strand
GATGTATTATGTGAAAAATGAGATGTAGTATTTCATATAAAAAAATTAGACAATAATTTTGTTTCACATAAATTTTTTTTTTATTTTTTTATAATTTTTTTTCGAAAACTAATTTTTTTTCCATGAATGTGTAGATCTATTATAAATGTATAATATATTAAAAAATTTACAAGGATTAGAGAAGAAATAGAGAGATTACCAAAATTTTTGTTGAAATTTGGGGTTTCGGGTTCGATCATTCGATTCGGCTCAAATCTACCATCTCAAACAAAATGGACTCAAGCGGAATCCTAGATTTAGGCAATGGAAGCTAAATTGAGAAAAAAACTGTAAAAAATGGACTTTTTGATGAATTTTAGGGCTTACGATACAGGTTGCTTTCGGCTGTGAGACGCGAGACAGCCTATCTCGTGTCTCTCTCTTCGATTTAAGGCAAAAAAGTAAAAAAACAAGTCAAAATGTCACACGTATCGCAAGACACGTGCGATACGCATGTGAGGTCTCGCAATACGTGGGACAAAGCTCGATATTTTGTAGGATGTATGCATTTGTCTCGGGTACCTACAATACCGGTACGTCTCGTGCGATACAGCCCGTATCGCGCAAGATTTTGAACCATGGTCCGAGGTGATAGAGTATTATGCAAAGTTATGTAAGGAAAATCAACATGTTAGACTGGTGCTTGATGGTATGGATTTTTATAACATTTTGATAGATGAGAAGATTATGGTTGAGAGGATGAGGTTTAGAAGTTTGTTTTGGAGATGAAAGGGGATAAAGCGCCGGGTCCAGATGGTTTTACCATTTCCTTCTTTTAGAAATGTTGCAACATTATCAAAGGGGATTTGATGAAAGTTTTTGAGGAATTTTACTCTTTAGAAAAGTTTTATGAGCATTTGATTAATACTTTCATTACTTTGATTCCAAAAAAACATTATGCAAAGGAGTTGAATGATTCTCGCCCCATCAGTCTGCTTAGTAGTGTGTTTAAGATCATATATAAGACCTTGACTTCGAGATTTAAATTGGTTATGAATGGTATTATTGCTCAGCTTCAAAGCATTTTTATCAATTGTAGACAAATTCTGGATAATGTTTTTATTGCAAATGAATGTATTAAAGATAGGAGGGCTTCAGGTAGGAATGGTTTGATTTGTAAACTTGATTTGGAGAAGGCTTATATGATCATGTGAATTGGAATTTTTTAGATTATATCTTGGACAAGTTGGGTTTTGGAGCTAAATGGAGAAGTTATATATTTTATTGCAGTAGATTGGTTAAGTTTTCTGTTTTAGTCAATGGTAACCCAATTGCTTTCTTTAAAAGCTCAAGGAGTATCTGGCTAGGTGATCCCATGTCTTCTCTATTGTATTTATGGTGTTCGTGGTTCTGAGCAAAATGATTAAGAAAGTGGAAGGGGTGATTATTCTGTGTTTTCTAGTAGGGCCAAGGCAATGTAAGATCTCCCATTTGTAGTTTGCTGATGACACCATGATCTTTTGTGAGGTGGATATAAGTCATTCAGGTATGCTTAGATGGTTGTTTCGCTATTTTGAAGGGGTGTCGGGCTTGAATATTAATTTGGCAAAAGTGACATTTTCCAGATTGGAGTGATCCCGAATATTGACGACCGTTTGGCATGGATTTGGTTCTTTGCCTTCGTCTTATCTAAGATTACCGTTGGGGGCTAATTATAAATCAAAGGGGGTTTGGGAGCTGGTTATTGAGAGAATTGGTTTTTGTTTAGACTCGTGGAAAGCCTCTTTGTTATCTAAAGGTTGGTGTTTGACTTTATTGAAAGCCACCTGGTGTCCATTCTGAATTATTTTTTATCTTTATTTACCATCCCGGCTTCAGTGGCAACTAGAATAGAGTCCATGTTTCGAAATTTTTTATGGAATGATTCGGATAGTAATCACCAGTACCATCTTATCGGTTGGAAGCATATTTATAGGCCGTTGAATGATGGGGTGCTTGGTGTGAGGTCGCCTAGAAGCCATAATAGGGCTTTATTGGCTAAATGGTTATGGAGATTTGGGGTTGAGAGAAAGAGAGAGCTTATGATAGAAAGTGGTGGTGTCGATATTGGTAAATTGTCAGATTGAGAGAGTAAGGAGGTGCTTGGGAGGCATGGTTGAGGTATCTGGAAATCCATTCAGATGGTTAAAGATGTTTTTTGGCAATTCATTCATTTTAACCTTGAATCTGGTAGAGAAATTTGATTTTAGGAGGATAGGTGGGTGGGGGATGGTCCCCTAAAGGAGTTGTTTAGGACCATTTATGGTCTGACTATTGATCCTTTAGATAGGGTTGTGGATTGGTTTGATTTTTCGGGTAATATTGGGCTCCTAGACTCCGTAGGAACCTTAATGATTGGGAGATGGGGGAGCTGATAGAATTACTTAAGCTTTTGGAGGACATTAGACTGGATTCATCTTTGGACGATGGTTGGGAGTGGGTTATCTCCAACAAATGTAAGTTTACTTTGAAGTCCCTTTACTCCGAGTTGGTCGTTGATTGTTCTATTTTGTTTCCCCATAAAATCATTTGGACCTCGAGATCCCCTCAAAGTGGCCTTTTTTATGTGGACTGCATACCTAGATAAAATTCTCACATTGGATCATTTACATAATAAATGATAGAATTTGGCAAATGGATGTATCTTTTGCTTGAAGGAGGAGTCGGTGGACCATGTTTTTGTGAATTGTGATCTGGCGACTATGATTTGGATCTTCTTTCTCTCGCACCTTAAGATCCCTTGCTCTGCTCTTGTCATTTTTAGGAGTTGATATCGAGGTGGTGGATACGAGATTTAGAGGTTTTTCCATGTATCATTTGGTCGGCACTTCTAGGGGCTATTTGTTGGGGTCTTTGGAAGGAAAGGAACCTGAGAATTTTCGAAGGCAAGATTAGAAGCCAAGAAGATCTTATTATTTCCATGTATCGGGTTCTGTTTGATTGGTATTCGGTTGGGGGTGTTTTTCTAGAGGGGGATTGGTACTCGTTATGGCTTGAGGAGTTGTAATCCTCGTTTGGTTTCTTTGTTGGGCTGTTTTTGGTTTTCTTGTTTGTTGTTGTTGTTATCCTTCTGTTTTGTTTCACTTTCTGGGTGAACTTTTTTTTTTGTGTGTTTATTGTGGTTGCCTCTCTTTCAATAAAATTCTTCTTAATCACCTTTCAAAAAAAATGTATGTAGTCTATAAGTAAATCTGAAAAGTAGAAAAATAGGTAAGCAGAACAGCATGTGTATTCACTGTATCAAAGGTGGTTGTTTCTCTACCACAACTGCTATATTTAAAATGGATTATCTTTGCTTAATAGCCATTTCCATGTAAATTCTCCTGGGTGAATCTTTCTCCTGGTCTATTGCATTTGAACATGCATTGTAGAGATTTTTATATCACGAATATTAAACCATTGTTATGAGGATAGATGTTGCAATAATATTTGGAACACCATTTTATAGCACTTGTTAGTATAATTATATGTATAATTATATTATACCTGATGTGAAAAATAGGTATAAGAAACAGGAACTGCAAAAGGAGTGTTTGGGATGCAAATGGGTGTAACTTTGGTGAAAACTCCATTAATTTTGTGTAGCATAATTATATTATACGTTATTGCTTGTTTTGATGAATGTTTTATAGCTAATGTAGCATATTTATTTATTTATTTGATAATTAACAATCAATTTTATTAAAAAAGAAAGAGAATTATATACAACAACAGCAGCAAAATACCATTACATCCCCATATCTGGAATGTCACTACCTATGAAAATAGAAGACAAACCCTCCCCCCAGTTGGCTAATTTATCCGCCAATCTATTTTTGATCTCTAGTAACATGAACATAAAACACCCCCAAAGTAGCAGACAATTCCTTTATCTCGTACATGATATGGCCCTCCTTCCAAGAGTCACCTCCCTTGCTTAACCCAACCACCAAGGCTGAATCCCCGTTCACAATACAGCCATGAACATCTATCTTCTTAAGCTCATGAAGACCCATAAGAAGGGCCATAGCCTCAGCTTTTATGGAGTCACAAATCTCCAAGGGACTGCACAGAACACGAACAACATTGCTTGTGCTGCCTCTAATCACACAACTGAAACCCCCGGGCCCTGGGTTACCTTTTGAAGAGCCATAAAAGTTTAAATTTAACAAACCTTCACAAGGAGTCATCCACTCCAAATGCAGCTTACTTCTCGTTGGAGCACTAAAAGAAATGTAGCATATTAATTGTCTTATTTTAACTCGAATGTCTCATATTTGTGTAGTTTGCAATTTTTAGTTCATAGAATCTGTTTGAATAGTGAAAATAAGGCCTCACCTCTACTTGGCTTCTCAGGAATGGGTTACGGATAGTCCGTTTATCATATCCCCAAGAATAACTTTTGAAGTAAGCGTGCGCCTTCTTGGTGGGCTCATGGCCCTGGGTTACACAATAGCAGCTATCCTGAAAAGAAGCAGCCATGTGTTCTCTGATGTAAGGGTTTGTGTGAAAATTGATTCGTTAGAACAACTTAATCGTCACTATGTTCAGGTATTACACTATCATCAGATATTACTCATCTATTCGGGTGTATTTTAGTGAAATTGAAAGTTGTCTTACTTCCAGGTTTTAAAGCACATCCTATTTTTAATGCTTTCTGTTAGCTTGGTAATTAATATACATCTTTTCATGACATATAGTGCTACATTTTATATACATTTTAATTAACTTAGAAAATATCTATGATATGTGACATGAGCAATATGCTATTTTGGAGGTCCACCATTAAACCATTACTTTGGCTGGAAAACCATATTATTTGATCATACTTCATAAAGAAGTATACAGTCTCTCTCTATCTCTCTCTCTCTTCTCAAAAAACTACCATGTTTAATCAATATATCGAGTGTATTAAATGCCCGCTTTCAGTAAAATTTTAAAATCAACTCAATTGCTGATCGTTTTCGTAGGATAACTGGTCAAAGATAGAAGCACGATGGTACTAGTTGATATTAGAGCAAGAGGTGTTCTGAAAGGGATGGATTTCTACAGCTGGTTTGGTTCTTTGGGTAAAAGTTTGCTGCTATTAGGAGCAGTTATCTCATAGAAAACGGAGAGAAATAAGGTCCCTGCTGGGTACACATAGCGCACACCTGCGAGCAGTCAGAGCCCACATCCTTTTTGTTGCAAATGAGGAGGATTTAGCGATATTAAATATATGTTGTGCTCTTTGGATGGTTAGAGATTAATGGAGAATCACCAAAAAGCCATGGATTGATAGCCCATGTCAATGCAAGGTACACAAAGCACATGTGCAAGTGAGTCAGACCCATTGCCTTATCATTGCATATCATCAGGATTGGATGAATGAACTATATTACTCTCTTGGAGGTTTTGGAGAAATATGAAAAATAGTGCAGAAGAAAAGTGCAATGCTTGAGAAGTTACAATTTTTGGTGTAGATCTCCTAAGTTAGTCTTACTTGATGGCGGGTACAGCCTTTATCTTGCAATGTGTGTGGGTCTGCAGTTGGTAGATTGTCCTTATTGTCTACCCAACAGGTACCTTAGATATCCTTATAGAAGAGTTGATATATTTTAAATTTGTGTAACTAATGATTTATTGATACTGATGGCTCTAGTTATTCACTACTTTCTATCAAGACTGTCCATGTTACCTTGTTATATAAATTTGTGAAGCCAAGATCTAACTTAATATTCTGATTTTGGTAAAAAGGTGCAAGGAAAAGACCGTTTATTTGTAAAATATGTAGCTGAGCAGCTGGGCTTGGAAGGTTCATATGTTCCTTGCACGTACATACAACAGATTCAGTTGGAAAAGCTTGTAAACGATGTTATGGTATGTTATATTTTAAAACTGATTATGCTTTCCCTGCTTTTGTTAATCCTGCTCTGATCATTCCGCAGGCATTGCCAGATGATTTGAAGACAAAGCTGAGCATAGATGAAGATCTGGTTTCAAGCCCCAAAGAAGCACTTTCTCGAGCCTCTGCAGATAGGGTTTCCATGAGAAATAAGCAGCTGAAGAGGTACTATTTTCTGATCCTTTTAGTACTTTCTTGAGCCTCTGCAGGTAGGGTTTCCATGAGAAATAACCATCTGAGGACATACTATTCTCTGCTCTCTTTCTATCATAGATCCAGTGACAATCAAGGAATTTAGGACTGAACTACAAGGAATAGTGGTTGATGGAATGGTAGGGTTCTGTTTAATGAAAAAAAAAAAGGTCTATGGGATATTAAAGGAAAAGAATATGAATTTTAAGGAATCAGATTTTTTAATGTATAAAAAGCAAAGGAGGGTAACCAGAGAGTATGGGAAAGGAGCTAGGATGGTCTTGTGATTGAAATAATGGAGGAAGAGGGTGGTTGAGATGACTGGTAATTGGTTGTGAAGAAATAAGCATAATTTAATAGAACTAATAGAAGAAAAAGACAGTAGGTCAAGAGAGAAGAAAAAAATAGAAAAATAAGAAGAGAGAAAAAGAAGATCAATAAAGAAGAAGCAATAAAAAGGATTCAAGCAAAGAGAGACAAATCTAGTTAGGATCACCTAGGATTTCACACGGCTGCAAAACCCTCAATCAAACTGAACTTGCATTCATTCAAGAAAATAAAATTCTCTATATTACACTCCCATCTCCTCCTTATTTATAAAAAATAATATTAAAGAAATTTATTACTAGCTGTAAACAAACCTTGACTACTAGGAAATTACCTAAAGAGACTCTTAATTGAAGTAAAACTTTGAAAAAACACAAATTTCTTCTTATTTTGATGCCCTACCCGTATTTTGGTTGTAATTCATCCAATCGCATTGGATTTGCAAGATCATGGACTTGTTGGAATGGTAACTGAATAACCTTTCAAATAATAAGATCAAGGCAAACAGGTAAGTTTTGAGTCTTGACCTCCCAAAATAAGACTTAAAGAAAAGTGACAGAAATAAAAGTTTTACTTACCTAAAAATTAAATAAAACAAATTCTACTAAAAACAAATCCCCCCCACCCCCCCAAACGATTAACAGAAATTAACCTAGATTAATTTTTAAATCAGTGATAAACCTTTTTTGGATATCTATACAAGATCATTTCCTATATCCTCTCAAAAGGATGCCTTGGTTTCTGCTATTATTTCAAATTCATCGTCTAGCCTCTCTTGGAATCTTCTGTTCTCTATCGATCTTTCTGATTGGGAGGTTGATTCTGTTGCTAACCTTATCAATTCTCTTATGGATTCTCATCTTTCTCTAGAGGACCCGGATAGGCGGATTTGGACTATAGACTCTTCTGGAATATTTTCATTTAATACCTTCTTCTCGTGTTTTTGCCAAAACACTTCTCTTCCTTGTTCTTTTCCTTGGAGATTCCTAACTCCTTGGGTTCTAGCATTTCTTTAGATTGTCTCCCTAAATAAGATGAATACCATGGAGGTTCTTTGAAAGAGGCATCTTTTTTCGGCTCTCTACCTGAATATTCGTGTTCTTTGTTTGAAAAATGGGGAGTCGAGATCACATTATGCTGCATTGTGAATTCTCTAGGCGCATTTGGTCCTATTCTATGGTTGGAATCTCTCTTAATTGGGTTATGCCTCTTCATGTGGTGGATCTTATCCATCATGGAATGGTGGCTTTTTGGGCCCTCGTAGAGAAAGCTTTTGGAATGGAGTGCTTCATGGTGTTTGTTGGGGCGGGCATTTGGAAGGAAGGAATAGAAGAATCTTTGATGGGTTGCAGAGGTTCTTTTGTGGAAATCATGGACTCAATTTTATTTGAGGTGGCTTCTTGGGTGTTGGTGGACAAGGAATTTCAGGGTGTCTCTCTTAATGACATCTTGAGGGACGCCTTGTATTTCTTAATTTCTTTCTAGCTGTAGTTTTGCTTTTTCTCTTTCTTTTTGTATTTTATCTATTTTTCCTCTTTCTTTTGAATAAAATCATCATTCATAAAAATATAAAAAAATTATTGCCCAACAAAAATTCAAGCACATAATACTGAATATGTACATGTAACTGAAATCTGGATATTTCTCGGGGCTTATAAATATGGCTTCTTGTGAGATGGGACATACAAAGGCCCATTGAACAGCCAGACATGGCTTCATCACCTGGGTTGTTTGTATGTTTGTGATTAACCAATTTGAGAATTTACGTCATTTTTCAAGTTTTGGAACTGTTGATTGAGTGTTGTACTAGGTGAAGTTAACCCTGAAACTGAGTTTTACCTCCGTCCTCAATTATATGTTTGTGGAAAACCATTTTTTTTTTGTTTAAAAAAATTATCCAACTCCATAATTCATCTGCTCTTTAAATTTGTGGGATTTTTTTTAAGAACTTGGCTACCTAAAAATATCAAATTAATATTGTTTCTGTGTATATTTCAAGCAGTGGTATTTCACAATCATATTCTACACAAGGGGATAATAATCTGTCAAAGCTGACAAGATCTGTTCTCTATAGTAGAAGGTTTGATGGAAGAATCCCAGAATCACCTGCTATGCCAATGAAACAGGTAAGTGTGGGATGTTTCAAGAAACTAAAGACTGATATTGGTGTATTGATCCAACACTGTGCAGTAATCCCTTAGCTCTTGCTCACCAACCTGCCTTCTGATTGTTCTAGGAAGTCATTACTCAACTTTGTGATCAAATGTCCTCTCTGTACGAGAGGATGGAGGAGTTCACATCTCGAATCGAAGAGCTAAATTCCAAGTTCACCATCGGGAAAGTTTTTGTTAGCCAACAAAATTTGGCTTTGAAAGCTGAAGCCTGGAATGTATCTGGACCCACTTCTCTCTTTGTTTCTGGGTTGGACAATGGTTCCTTAACTGGATCCCTACTACCCAATTCCTCATCTTCTTCCCAGTTGGCTAAGGAGTCTACCCTAATGGAAGAGGTAACATGAAAAATCTCGTTTCCTTAAAATTATCTTGTCTTTGTGTGACCTGTATTTGAGATGGAGAGATTAATGCATATGGAGCTTCTATACAGCTACATGTATCATGGCTAGATTTTGCTTTGCTATGTTAGACATGCTGACCAGGGAAAATTTTATATTCTTTGTCCATACTGTTGATTTGATAAATATTTATTACACAAGTATTGTTAGTTTATCTAAATAGATATGTAAGAGTTGGTATTTTGATAAGAAGATTTTGATAATTCTACAATCACATAGAATAAAGAGGTTTAGATTAAAAGAGGCGGTGGGAAGATAAGAGGTGCAAAGAACACCAAGTCTTACTTCAATGATATAGTACCCACCAGACAAAAAAAAAATCAGAAAGAAAAAACCTGCAATGAAAGAAAGACACCCAATTATGAACAACTAAAAAATGTAGAGAAAGTGAAGAACTTAAATAAACTCTCTCCTAATGTAAGTATAGATATAGATTTCACTAAGAATATAAATATAATATATTACTGGCTGAAAATAAAATGTTCTTATCATGGTTACTCTTTGATATTTTGATTCTCTATAACACTCTCGATAATATATATATATCTCTTAAGAAGGCTACAGTTCAGCGGCGATGAAGGACCAAAGCCGTTTATGTGTTTGATGCCATACTTTTTCTATAGCCACCAGTAGAATAGTGTACCTGCAAGTAAATAGATAGAGAAGAAAAAGAGAAGAAAGGGAAGAAGAGAGAGAGAGAGAATACACGATATATGTAGAGATGGAATCGTATGAGGTATCTTGTCTCATACTAGGTATTTATATTTAATCCATTATTTGTATACTGGACTTATTGTATATCAGTACATGGGTGTATAATACCCTTAAACCACAAATACACTTGATACACTTATTCCATGTATTCCAACACTCCCCCTCAAGCTGGAGAATAGATATTACAAATTCCCAGCTTACCAACCAATGATGTAAATGGAGCACCACCCAGACCTTTCGTAAAGATATCCGCAAGTTGAGCTTTGATTTGGATATATGGAATGCAAATACTTCCCTTTTTGATATGATCCTTTATAAGTGTCGGTCTACTTCCACTTGTTTTGATCTGTCATGCTGAACAGGATCACGTGCAATGTTTATAGCTGTCTTGTTGTCACAGTAGGGGGTCATAGGTCCTTGACTTGGGAAGCCAACTTCGGTTAACAACATCTTTAGCCATAGGACCTCACAAATCCCGTGGACCATGGACCTAAATTCAGCCTTTGCATTAGACCTTGCAACTACGGATTGTTTCTTTCTTCTCTAAATCACCAGATTTCCCCCTACAAATGAGCAATTACTTGAGGTGGATCTACGATCTGTCAATGAATTTGCCCAATCAACATCAACATATGTCTCAATCCGAGAATGTACATATCTTTGATATAAAATACCTTGTCCGGGACAACATTTTAAGTATTTGAGCACTTTGTATGCTGCTTCCAAATGGCCTTGTGTTGGAACATGCATAAATTGGCTGATGACGCTCATTGCACAAGTGATGTCAAGATGAGTTAAGGATAAGTATATAAGATGCCCAACAAGTCTTTGATATCTTCCAACATCAACGAGTCTTGTACTATCATTTTCCTTCAACCTGTGGTTCGCTTCTATAGGAGTTGCACATGGTTTATAGCCTGTTATTCCCGCTTCCTTTAGCAAATCCAAGACATACCTTCGTTGAGAAGGAAAAATGCCTTAATTTGATCTAGCCACTTCTATTCCCAAAAATATCTTAAGGAGCCCAAGTCTTTAATTTCAAATTCCTTTGATAACCTCTTCTTTTGCTGTGCAATCTCAACCTCATCATTTCTTGTGACTACTATATCATCAACATAGACTATTAGTGCTGTGATCTTGGATCCTTGACGTCTGGTAAAAAGTGTATGATCAGCTTTGGCTTGTTTATAGCCAACATTAATCATAGAAGTTATGAACCTTTCAAACCATGCTCGGGGTGATTGCTTCAATCCATACAGAGCTTTCTTCAATTTACGAACTTTTCCATGAGAATTAGACACATGGAACCTAGGTGGTGTCTCCATATAAACTTCTTTCAAATATCCATGTAGAAAGACATTCTTCACATCAAATTGTTATAGGGGTCATCCTTGATTTGTTGCCAATGAAATGAGTACTCTTATGGAGTTCATTTTCGCAATGGGGCAAATGTTTCTTGATAGTTGATGCCATATGATTGAGTATACTCCTTAGCTACTAGCCTTGCCTTGTATCTTTCCACCGATCCATCTGACTTGTACTTAACTGTAAATACCCATTTGCAGCCCACTAACTTCTTCCCTTTAGGGAGATCAACTAGTTCCCATCTCTTGTTCCTTTCCAATGCTCGGATTTTTTTTTCCATGGCATTTCTCCATTGTGGTTATTGCAAAGCTTCAGATACACTGCGAGGGACAGATATAGCAGACAAGGCAATAGAGAATTTGCAAAAGGTTGGTGAGAGTGAATGATACGACATAGAATTAGCCAGTGGATGTTGAGTGCAAGATCTCACTCCCTTTCTAAGTGTAGTGGGTTGATTAAGATTCTGGTATTTAGGAATAGGTTCAGGATTAGGAATCAAAGGAATAGTTACATTACCTATTTCAGGAGAGGGTTTTGAAGTAGAGGCTTGGAGTGGTTTATAAGAAGATGGATCTTGTTCTCTTTATCCTTGTTCTTGTGAAAGTCCTTGTTTCTTCCTCCGACTATAGTATTTTTACTCGTTTCCTTTTTCATCACCATCTTTTTCTCTTTTTTCTTCGTCACTCTCCCCCTTTCTTCGAATACCATCAAAATGGTAGATAGGTATTGGGATAAGAAATGGAACCGGTGTTGAAGGCAACTCTTCACTCATAGATTTCTCCCCCCTAAAAAGATGTCTAAGCAAAGCAGAAGAATGAAAGAGATTCAAAGAAAATGACATCACGTGACAAAATTGCGACAAGTGGAAGGATGGTAACACTTGTATCCCTTTTGATAGACACCATAGCCTAGAAAGATGCATTTTAGTGCTTTAGGATCAATTTTGAACCTTTCAAACTTGGGAATATGAACATAACAAATGCAGTCAAATGTTTTTGAAGGTAAAAGAAACAATGAAAATTCATGGAACAACACTTCAAGTGGAGCTTTGTAAGAAGGAACCTTGGAGGGCATCCGGTTCATAAGGTAAAATGTCGTTTGAATGGCTTCAGACCAAAAAGTCCTAGGCACATTCATTGTAAACATGATTGCACGTGCAATCTCTAAGAGGTGTCTGTTCTTCCTCTCTACTATCCCATTTTGTTGCAGAGTTCTTGGACACGTGGTCTGATGAACAATACTAGATGCATCAAGAAATGATGTTATTAACTCACGGGAAAGGTATTCACCTTCATTATCTGAACATAAAATTTAAAGCTTGGCATTGAATTGAGTGCAAACCATACAATAAAATGATTTAAACGCAATATTTATATCGATCTTTTTTTTTTTTTTTTGATAAGTATATGTAAGTAAATCTAAGTAGCTCATGAACAGTCATCCACAAAAGTTACAAAATACTTGAACCCAGATAAAGAAGTAGTGGGTGCTAGACCCCAAACATCAGAGTGCACAATAAAGAAAGGAACTGATATCTTTTTATTATTACTAACTGGGTGCATTGTCCCACAATGTTTGGTAATTTGATAAGGTTCATAGTAACCATCCAACTAAATATAAGAAACGTGAGGAAACATCTTCCTTATTACATGAAATGACAAATGTTCAAGCCTACAATGCCATAAAGAGAACTCATATGCAGAGGAAGATTCTTCTTTATTGTAGAAGTTGTGACTGGTGAAGTAGAGTTCAGGATATAAAGACCATTCTTCTTACGCCCCAAACCAATCGTTCTCTTTGTCGCTAGGTCCTAATACACATAGTAGGAGGGAAAAAAATGACACAACAATTAAGGGACGTGGTGAGATGACTAATAGACAACAAATTTAAAGTAAAATTAGGAACATGGAGGACAGAATAAAAGCATAGATCAGATGTAGCAAGAATGTCACTTTGACCAGCTATGGAAGACGAAGAGCCATTAACAATGCGCACTTTGTCTTGGCCACGCAAACCTTATTGGAGGTGAACAAGGTGGACATACTAGTCATGTGATGAGAAGCTCTTGAATCATCCAGGTGCTTTGGGGACCAGTAAGTGACATAAACAATGCAGACGTAGTGGTACTTGAGTAGGCAAAAGAAGAAGTAGGCGCCATGGAAGAATGATCAAGCTGTGAAACGAAACGTCTGAAAGCAACAATCTCATCACTAGAAGGAACTCTTGTATCATTGGAACTGAAAGATACTATAGTAGAAGCCATCATGGGTAATTGGGTTTGATACCATGTTGATAGTAAACTAACCAACTCTCTAAAAACCTTAAGGTGTTACGAGATACACAAATTAATATACTTTAACACCCCCCTCAGGAGGAACACTGTTCTTTCCTGGGAACACACGTGGGGAGCTAGGCATGAGTCCACACAACGCGTACAACACTTCATCCAGGAAAATACTTCCATTAGGATTTGAAGTCGTGACCAAACCTACTTTGATACCAAGTAGAATATTGTACCTACAAGTGATTAGATGGAGAAGTAAAAGAGAAGAAAGGTAAGAAGAGAAGAAGAGATAGAGAATACACGATACTTGTAGAGATGGAATCATATGGGGTATCTTGTCTCACATTAGGTATTTACATTTAATACCCTATTTGTATACTGGATTTATTGTATATCAAAGTACATGGGTGTATAATACCCTTATGCTACAAATACCCTTGATACACTTATTCCATGTATTCCAACACAACCTACTCATTAATCCTAACTGTTCGGTTGGTGACTTACCTCTTGCATGGGTCCTGGTCTAAAGAGTCATGCAGTTGGGCTCAACCTTCAGTTCAAGGGACAAAAGTTGTATGATTAAAGCAAGTGTGAAGAAGAAGAAGAAGAAGACTATACAATCAATATTTGTAGTTTTGTACATGTACAATACCATATGGTATAGTATGCAAATACAAGCAAAGTCTGAAATGCCCTTCTATACAATAACCTTAGACTCCCGTATACAAGTGTATTCTCCTACACTACCTCTCAAGCTGGAGAGTAAATGTCCCACAGTCAGCTTGCTCACTATACAAGAAAAATGAACATTGCTCAACCCTTTGGTCTGTATATCAGCAAGTTGTTCCATCTATATTGACAAAGGGTGTACAAATACTCTCAAACTTGAGGTGTTCTTTGATAAAATGTTGATCTACTTCAAAATGCTTGGTTCTATTATGTTGGACAGGATTATGTGCGATGCTTATTGCTGCCTTGTTGTTATAATACAAACTCGTTGATCCTTGCACAAGGGAATCCTAGTTCATCCTGCAAAATTTTCAGTTGTAGGAACTCACAAACACCATGACCCATGGATTGATACTCTGCCTTGGTAGTTGGCACTAGATCTTGCCACAACGATTTGCTTCTTACTTCATATGACCAAATTTCTAACCAAAAAGCTGCAATAGCCTGAGGTTGAGTGCCTATCTGAGCCAGTTATAGCCTAATCAGCATCAGTGTATGCTCACTCGAAGATGTTCTTTCTTGGCATGTAGAAGACCTTTCTCAAGATATCCCTTCAAGTACCTAAGGATTCTGCAGGCAACCTCTAAATGTGTTTTTATGGGTGCATACATGAATCGATTGACAACACTAACTGCATATACAATATCTGGTCTGGTCAAGGATAGATAGATAAGATGTTCCGTCAATCTCTGGTATCTCCTATTATCAATGATACGATCAATCTCTATAGGAGATTATGTATTTGTGTATAGAAGGTAGTTTTGTCTTTCTTGTGTTGTAATGGTATATTGTTCCCATATGATATATTGTAGTGTATACATTTCAAATATGAATAATAAGTAATGAGAGGAAATCAGTCTCTCATATGATTATTTCCAATCTCTTCTTCTTCTTCTTCTTAAACCGTAGCCGTACACATCGAACAATTTGGTATCAAAGTGGGAAGATCACAAAAGTTACATGGAGTGACTTAGAATCTTGGAGCTGATGGCAGCAGTCCGTACGGATATTGACGTCATCTATTTGGACACCCTAGGTTAGTGAGGGTTCTTCAAGTTCTTGATAGATCTCCATTTGTAGGGATTTATGGTGGTGAGTATGGTTGTGTTTGAAATTGTTTGGAATTTTTAGTGTTTTTTTTTTATTTAATTTTTTTGTATAATCAACATGGTGTGAATGCATAAGGGTGTGTTAAGGAGGTTTTGATGTAGCACAATACTTGGTTACCCAAATTGGATGTAGGGTGATGGGTCAAAAAGGATTGCAAAAACTTAGGACTGGTTGTGCAACTAAGGCTTAAGGAAAGTAACCCTAAATTAAACCAATGTAAGGAATCAGTAAGAAAGAGTTTAGAAGGATTAGGAGCATGGTTCAAAATCCAGATGTCTCAGTCTCGCGCACCCGGGAGACAATAAGATATGTGTATTCGAGATATATCCAAAACTTCACCCGTATCGCGCATCTTGCACGTGTCTTGCAATAATTGGGCAGTTTTGGGCCATTTTTTGTTAAAATGATGGGAGATGATACAGAGTGTATTGCGTCTCGTAGCCGGAACCCCCCACTTGTATCGCAAACTTCAAAAACCCCACAAAAATCTATTTTTTTGTTATTTCTTGGTTGATCAACTTCTTTAAGCAAAATCTAGGACGCTACTTGAGTCCATTTCGATTGAAAAGCTTGATTTGAGCTGGATCAAAGGATCAAACCCGAAACCCCAAGTCTCATAAAAAACTTCGGCAATCTCTCTATTTCTTCTCTAATCCTTGTAGATTTTTTATATGTTATACATTTGTGATAGATCTACACATTCATGAAAAAAAATATTTATTTATTAATTTTTTTCGAAAAAAATAAAAAAATAAACAAAAATTCAAAAAGTTATATGAAATGAGCATTGTTTGGTGTAATTTTTTTATATGATATACTACATCCCATTTTCCACATAATATGTCAATTTGGTACATTTATGAAAATAAAATATTTTATGAATTTATCTAATAATTAAAAAATTCCAAAAAATGCCAAAAAATAAGAAAATTCAAAAAGCATATTTGAACATTTTGTATGTTTCTCTTAATTCAATTATACTTTTTTTTTTAAAATCAGAAAATTACATCAAACATGTACTCATGTAGTCATGTAGAAGTGTAGAATATTTTGAACTCCATGTCATGTAGAAGTGTATTGATGAGGATTGAGTTAGTTGGCATTTGGCAGTAGTCTTGGCACTGGTAGAGTCTAGTACTATTTTTTATCTCATTATATTATATTTCTTCAGTTTTATAGTTTTACTATTGTAGACTTGTAGTTGTACTTTTATAATACTTTGCATTTCCAATGAATGAGAATGACATTATTGTTTGAGTTATACATTTGTATCATTGATTATGTTTTATATCTATGGATTTGTAATTTTATTGTGCAATGTGTAGTGTTATTTATGAACCTCTAATACTTAAAATTCTAGAGATGCACCAACGTGTGTCTCAAGGGTACCGATTCCCAACTATTGTTCCCAGGTGTGTAATGAAGTATAATAGTTTATAAGTGTTTAATGATGTTTATTATAACATTTCCTAAAGTTTCATTAAAAAATTTCAAGGCTTACATAGTGTTTCCACAGATTTCATAAGCGACAATGTATGTCATAAGGGTGACGGTTCTCCCAATCATTATAGATGGTCATCATGGATGGTTGTTTCTTATATTTAATGATTTTAAGTGTGTATTAGTGTTTATTCTATTAAATCCTGAAATTTCATATCAAAATTTATTCATTTGATTAGCTTTTCCTCCGTTTATCACTGTTTCCTAGTTTCTTACGTCGTCACTTGCGATAAGCTACGAGATGTGAGACGTCTCCGTCTCCCTAAACTGCGATATGGGACACGATTTTGAAATTTTAAACCTTTATTATGAGAGGATTAGAGGAACAAATGGGGGAATGAATGGAAGAAACAAGCCAGAAGGGCAATTCTGGAATTTTTTGGGTAAACCCACGAAATTACCAAAATACCTTTACTGACATGTTAGAATTTTATGAAATTTTGCAAGGAGTTAGGTGACCCCTAGAGGGTTCCCCATGCAAATTTTCATTGAGGTCTCTAGGTATATAAAATCATTATAACTCAAACCTATATAAGTTTGTTAATGGAGGTTCAATAAAGGTAGCAAGGATGAAGGAATCTTAAAGGAAAAAGGGGTAAGGAAGCAAGGAACAAAAGAAGGATTGTTGGGGTTTAGAAGAAGACTTAGGTGGGATAAAAACATTGTAATAAAACTAAAGGAAAGGACATGTGGTGGGATTTTGATGTTTTTGTAGCCCAGAAATTTCTGGTTGAAGTACTCTAGTAATGGGACTGCTATACCAGATTTACTCCATGGTTTGAAGTATCGCAGGATGGGGGTATGATAAGCCCCCTTGTTTTAAAACTGTGGCATATCGCAGTCCTTATCGCATGTATTGTACTTGTCTCGTGATATGGGTGAATTTTTCTTAAGAAAACCCTTAAAATTGTGGCATATCATAGCCTGTATCTTGTCTCTTCTTACTGTATCACCGATCTTGGAAAACCTCCCAAATTTCTTTTTTTTTTTTTTTTGTAAAAAAATTGCAGATTTAGCTTCTTTTAGGTAAATCTAGGACTCCACTTGAGTCCATTTGAATCCAAAACTTGTTTTTTGTTAGATTGAAGGATCAAAACTAAAACCCCAAATTTCGTTAACTTTGGTAAGTGCCCTATTTTTTGTTCCAATCTTTTGAAATTTTTTATATGTCATGCATATATGATAGATCTACACATTCATGAAATTAAAAATTACTTTTTGAAAATTAAAATATTTATTTAAAAAATTAAAAAATACACCAAATGGGCACTGTTTGTTTTTTTTTTTATGAGATGCGATAGCCCATTATCTACAAAATATTCAATTTGGT
>JAOXJP010007370.1:0-18010 GCA_025762735.1 Platanus orientalis | reverse complement strand
AATTTGAATTAGTTCATTACAAATCATCACCTCATGGCTATAAATGCCTTGAGAAACTCAAATGAAATGATTACATTATAGGTGGCTGCCAAACAGGCTATAACTGAAT
The DNA here is from genome assembly GCA_025762735.1 of Platanus orientalis. Classification (NCBI taxonomy): domain Eukaryota; kingdom Viridiplantae; phylum Streptophyta; class Magnoliopsida; order Proteales; family Platanaceae; genus Platanus; species Platanus orientalis. The sequence goes on along the minus strand of JAOXJP010007370.1, from coordinate 17,901 downwards.
ACAACTAAGTGATGAGTAATACATGGAAAGAAAGAGAGAGGGCCAGGCATTGGACTTCTATTATTTATATACTTCAGGCAGGGTTTTCGGCTTCTATAAATTATATACTTTGAGCCAGATGGGCTGGGCATCAGGGTGAAATACGTTGTGATGAAGCCCCACTCAAAAATCACATTGGGTTTATAACTTGGGCCCAAACTTGGTCTAGTCCAAATTCAACTTGTTCAGCCTACCTATTCTTTGGGCCGAACAAGTCAGACTTTGAGCCAGCCAGGCCCAATCGACAGCCTTACTTTTCTTAATATTTGTCAGCTTTGATCTATAAATTTTTGGCATATATATGGACCCACAAACCAGCGTGCCCACCTTGTACATTGGACGGTTAGGATCATCTATTAGTCTATTTTTGCATCAAAGATCTCCAGTCCTCAGTGGCAGTTAGGTGACCCAAGAGAATGTGTTACCTGAACATAAGGCCAGCGTTCCAATCCTGTTTGTCAGAATTAGGTCCTGCATGTAAGGGGCCCTTGAAAAGGATCTGCATGTGTGTGTGTGTGTGTGTGTGTTTACTAGTTTTATATTTCTTAGTCTTAGATGTAGTGTTGTGCATGGCCGGGTCCAGGCAGGCCCATCATTGCTTACTACAGGCTCGGGCACTAGAATAAACCCAGGCATGAAGACCTGAAAACAGCCCAACATAATTTTACAGGGCACGGACAGGGCTTGGACCAAGCCAATACCTATTATTTCGATTTTTAAACTAGTAATTTTATAAGGGAGCAAATTTCCTATCCAGGACACCAGGAGATGTCATTTGGAATAAAATGGGCAGGAATTTGAAATCTTTTAACTCCGATTGGGTGTGGGAGATCCTTTTCCTTTACAAAAAAACCTGTATACTGACACATTATTTTAATATATAAAGAAATACTTTTACAAAGAAAAGTCACTATAACGCCTCCATCCTTGGCCCATGATCATCAGGCCTCAGGCTTGGGGCCAAGTCAACCATGGCTCAAGCTTAAGCCCATTTAAATTCAGGCCCAGTTCTTTGTGTGGCTAGGCTAGAGTCTCACCTTTCAAGCTGGGATGGGCCGGTTTCGGGCTGGCCCAACCCTTGTGCATGTTCGTCTCCACCTTCACATGTCAAGTGAACATTATATGTAATGCAGAAGTATTACAGTGTGCTAAGCTGTCAAGACCCTGACAGCTTAGCCAGATTTAAATAGAAAAAAGTAGAAAAAAAAGAACAAAGTGGGACATGTTCTTAAGAGTTGACTTATGGGAACCAACACCAAGAAGTGACCTTGATTGTGTTTAAATAGTTTAGCCAAGACAGCCCCTACCACACACACTTTCTCTCCCCTTAAAAAGGAGCTTTGTCTCTTCTATAATAATTGTTATTTATGGAGACAGAGATATCAATTACGATGGTAGTTCAAAAATTTCTAAGGAAGTTCATTTAATATTTCTATTTTTATTAATGTAATGTGTTTCATTTTATAGTTTATTTATTTTCTTAATAATAATTCCATGTGAGGTATTGTATCTATATTATTAGAATATAATGCTGAATATCTAGAGGAGACCCTATCACAATATCACTCCTTGCGTGACAATGAGAGGGTCCTGGGACCCTTATCATCCCAAAATGTATATTATGTATATTAGTGTATAGGTTTCTAGAGAGTTGTAGAGTAATTTAGAAGGTTCTAAAGAGACCAAGAATATTGTAGATATTTCTAGTAGGTTCTAGAATGGTTGAGATGTTTCTAGAAGTCTTTAGATGGTAGGGAAAAATTCTAGAATTATGTAAAAGGTTTTAAAATAGTCTAGACGGCCTAAGGGGGAAACTCTATAAAGATCTAAAGGGTTTCTTGAAGATTCCATTTGAGGAGTTAGGTGATGTTTCTAAAGAGGGTCTAAAGAAATCTTACTGAAAAGATGAATGACACTTGGCATCATCTTAGGGCTTAAGGGAAATGTTAGAGGTCTATAAAAGGAGAAGACTTCTTCATTTGCAAGCAACCTCAATAAGCTATCAAGTTTTGTGCATGCCATTGTGAGTCTAGTCACAACTCTCTTCATACAGAGTATGGGTATTAGGCAAGGCTGACTCGTTTACCAGTTGGGAGTAGTTGAGTGCCGCACAATTAAGCATTGGAGAAACTAAATCTGTGGCAACAAGGTACCTATAGAAAGGTGGTGAGATTATAATAATGAGCTTATAATGTGTATCTAATCAAAATAGAGATAACCGGTATTATGATTTATAAAATAGTTTGGATAAAGAATTTGTTGTTGAAACACCTTTTTGGATCACATTAATGAACATGAGATGAGGGTTTTTAAGCGCGTGAGATTGGAATTGGAACTAGGTTTTGAAGAGATAGTTATAATTACATTGCTTTTTAATTTCTTATTTATTTTTTAATAATTTGAAAAAATATATTTTTAATTAATTTAAAATTATTTTTAACAATTTTATGATTACAAATGATGTAAGAAGTTATTACATTTTTTTTTTTTGCATTATTTGCAATGTAAACAAATTCCATAGAAGCCTTAAGAATGACGGTGTGGTGATTACAGGAAAAAAAAAAATGGAATTACGAAACTAGTCTTCATTTAAAACAATGATTCTATATATATGCATTTAAAAAATCTAATTTTCTTACATCATATTTCATCTTTAGATATATTATTTTTTCTTTATTTTATTTTAGCTATAGTGAAAGGAATGATAAATGATTATGGAGATTTCAAAGATTTATTATATGAAATGATTGACATACATGAAGTTGATATTGAACACAATTGTCTTGAAGATTTTCAAATTTTTTAATCTTATAAGGAAAAAAAATTTATGCGTGGACTTTGTATTTATTTAAGTTTTATTTTTATAATAGTTTTAATGAAATTTATTCTAAGTTAATTAAATAATTGATATATGTTTTTCCTTTTTTACAGGTAAACATTAACGATTAATTTATTAGTAGGTAAAGATAGGTTTTGAACCCAGGTTTGTGGTGGCATCTTCATATATATTTTTGGTTTATTTTAACAGAAAGAAGTGGAAAAATGTTGAAATCCATGAAGCTCTCTTGGATTGTTACAAAATAATAAAGTGGATGAGACATAGTAATATTAAAATTCATGTCAATATGAAATGAAAAATAAAAGTGTCATATTAGTAAGTGGAAAGAATTTGTAAAATACAAGGGATATCTAGGAGTTTTGACCATAAGAAGAATGATACAAACGAAATATATTATTAAGATATTTATACAATCTGATTTATGAGAAACTGCATTAAACATCATAATCAACATTTTATAAAAGGTATGTTTCACATTCTCTTTCTATAATTTTAAAATTACAAATTAATTTATCTGTTATAACATATTTTTTATCTCACTAGTTCACTTATAAATTTTTTAAAAGGGATTTATTCTTAATGTTTTTCAAATTTTTTTTTTACACTACATTAATTTATTTGAAATATAATTAATAGGTTTATATTTGGCTTTGTTGTCATATAAATTCAATTTCAACATTGTTTTATATAATTAAAACTGAGAATAGTCTAATTTTGTTTAGAAAATTATTGGTTCGCATAAGTTGTATAAGAGATAAAGAATAAGATGAATAAGATGAAGAATGTTGTTTGCTTTCTATTACTAGAATGAAAGATTTGGAAGTCTAATAAGTGGTTTTAGGTGAAATAGATTTGGTTCCATGGTTGTCTAGCAATTCTTTGAGAGACTTAGCAACGTGGGAGAACAAATGCCAAAAAAATGTTTTGAATCATCTTATTCAATTACTTTTTAAATGACTTGCTCCTAGCACATTAAATTTGGACAATCCTTGTTCTTTGAATTTAGTTATGGTGGAGAACATTGTCATGCTTTTATCTCCCTCTAATAAAAAACACACTAAATTCTTGATCAATGCAATGAATGAAGGGCTTGCAATCATATATTTGGCGTAGCAAAATTCTCTTGGGTCAAAAGGATTACTTTCAAAGGAGTTAAGTCTCTATGTTTGGTCTAATAGAAAAGATCCTAATCATTGGTTAAATATGAGATTTCATTGCTTAAGTATAGAGTTGAAATCTACAAATACAATACAAGTTAAGGTAATTCTTGAAAAGTTGGTTATTCTTTATAGAAAGTTCCAATCTTAGTTATTTTGACAAATTAGAGGCAGAATGTCTGCAAGATTTACTTACCAAGTTGAATTGACCTTTTGAATCTATATATAATTTAACATATATTTTAGAAAAAATTGATTGTAAACTGTTGCATGATCTCTTGAAAAATTTACCACGTATTATAATTGAAGAGTTCACTCATTATCCCATGGAAAAGCATGAAGAAAGAGTAAAGAGAGCAATGCATTTCCTTTTCAAGACCCAAATGTTGCAAGCATTGAATTTACATTGGCATGAAATTTGAGACAATTCTATTCCATCCCATGAATAGAGGGCTGATCGTGTTTTCACTATGGTTGTTGTTCTAAGTATGATTTTATTACACCAGTTGGTGTTGTTGAAAAAACTATTAACATAATTGATTAGTATCAATATGGTTGCATGAAATTGTACAAACTTTAAAGTTTTTTTTACTTTTTTCTTGTATAATAAAAATGTTATCTTTCAATTCTAAATGTTATTTTCTTTTAAAATAAACAATTACCGCCTTGGGGCATTGTTTTGACATGTAATAGTAGAGGTGGCAACCCAAATTGGGCCCAGGTTACATCATTTTTTCATTTGTAAGTTGTAGTCTAATAGCCTTCTGACATGATACAGGAAGTGCCAAATGTTCAGCTTCTTCATTAATAGAAATTATAAATTTAAGAAAATTCAAGGGCCATATTGTGGACCATGGTTATGACGTGGACACAATTCATTTGGTTAATCCATAAGCTTTTGTATAAGATGAACATTATAATTTTTCATATCAGCCTTCCATGTGGCGAAAATCCCCTTCAATAAGATATATTAGAACAAATTATAAACCCTGTAGAGGGTAATTTGGGTGATCTAGGGCCTCAATGTTTTGTGCCCCTTCTCAACCGTTATATAGATTCCACAAATAATAGGGGGTTAAATAATGGAGAATGATTGTCAGTGTTGACATAGGCCTATGTAGGCATGCCATTCATTGACACATGATGTGTTTTTGAATTTGGTGTCTCTTTTTTTACACCCGAACATTTTTTTGATACACAATAAGTGTCAGATTATAATTCACCATAAACACTATAGACACTTTGTCATCACAAAATATTTTCTTCCTTAAATAATTGAGTCGAAACTTTTCTGTAAATAGAACAAGACTTGTAAATCTGATACCAAGCAAAACAAAATAGGAAAAAAAAACTAGATCTATAGTGGGAACACTGCATTTCCTCAAGTTTTTTTTTTTTTTTTTTTTCATTTTTTAAAAAACTTTCCCATGATTATGTCTGGTGTCAACAATCCCCACCTCCCAACAAAAAAAAATCGTTTAGTTATTAAATCTTGCATGTTGAAGTGACAAAATTCCTTTGGATTGTTCACCAGAAAACAAAGGGATACATGTCACTATAAAATCTCAAGCACTTTACTCATTATTTTACTCACTTTCAGTTTTTCTGAAGAAGAGTCGGTGAATATTTTCTTGAAAGAAACATTTGTTATTTTCAATTGCTCTATTATAGTTTCTTTTACAGGGATTTTTGGATTCTTAATTGAAACTTCTACATTAAATAATATTTTGTTAGAGCCTTACCACATCTACAAAATCTATGGATCCAACATTTGTCTATTTAAGACTATATATTAAAATTGGCTGCTGGTGAATTCAGGATAAAAAATGAGTACACTGGATGCAACCAAGCGGAACTTGATCTTGTGGTCAAGGTTAAAAATGAGATTAACTGATTGTATATAGATTGCAAAATTAAAAACTAATCTTGTTATCTTCCTCATTTTTGAACACTATATATGAATGAGTCACAAAATCTCAAATCCTAATGCTTAACCGGGGAAAAAGATCTTTGATTTGCATGGAAGATAGAAAGCGCATCTATCCGCAATGGATTTCAAGGGCCTGGTATTAGAAAGAGCTAGGTTAACACTATAAAAAAATCTACAATTTGTGATTGTAGTTAATAGATCTTTATTGTAATCATCTATGTTGAATTTTTCAATCAAGGATAATGATTTGACAGTTTTTGACATTTCCTTGTAATTCAATGGAATGATTAGCGATAATCCGCCAATAGAATTTCATCATCATATGTGATTGGTGTTAAAAAGTAATCTCAAGTTGCAGAACATTAACTCAACTTTAAGATCCACAGAATACAATAATAATATGCAAAATCACTTACGAATTCAAGGAATAGAATAGAACAAAAATATTTGTGAAATTTAGAACGAGGCATGTCTAAGACACTTTCTTGATACCTGATTTTGTGTCCCCTGTTTGGATCTCTTCCTCAGTACGGAGGGTTTCCAAAGATCAAGTTTTAGGATTCAACAATCGTTTAGTATCGTCCCTGCTATGTTGCACTCGATAGTAGAGGCTTGATGAACTTTCTGTAGAGCTATGTCTTAGATGATTTTAGGAGAGTAGATGAAAATAAAACATACTAATTATATGTAATTCTTATAACCCCAATACACATATCCCCTATATGTATTTATAAAGTTAGCACAGATGATTGTAAGAGCTTGTTTATGGCCCATTATTTTGTCTTTTAATAGTCGAAATGGCTAAACCACTTATGGGTCCTCTAGTAGTTATAGTCTTTAATCCCATTATCTCATTTTCCTAATTGTAGAATACAACCTAGCAAATGGGCACTCCAATAGTCAAAATATTTAATGGTATATTAAAAAAATCAAAAAATAAAATAAATAAAGTTGAGGTTTAGATTATTAACTCAAACCCCCTAACCTTGCATGCACAACATAACAAAGTATGACAAGACTCAGTGTAGCACAACATGGTGCATGCACACAGGCGCGTGTCTGTGTTATGTAGAGTGGCATAACCTGGAAATAATAATACACCAAACTACCTTTTAATATATATGGGCAATACATTTTTTAGTCTTGAGCAATGTGAGAGTAAATCTCTATGGGTTTAGTTTTTACTAGCTATGGGAGAAAGAATCTTTAGTAAAATAGGAAAGATGCCCATAAAGACATGTCCGCAAATGATGTAATATTTTCAAATCAAACATTTGTTAACTCAAATCAATTATAATAGTAAATAGAATATTAGAAGATATGTAACTTAACATTTTTATATTGTAATTTAATTAATTAATTAATTAATTTTATTGAAATAAAATTAAAATATAAAAAATACAACAATTCTCACATAATTCAAATTCAATAAAAGTTCGTCTGAAACTAAAACTAACTATCAAGGTTCCTTGGTGTTGATGGCTTTTAGACTTTAATTAACACTTAGGATTTACAAAAATTTAATATGATGAATTACTTGAACCAAAGTTCTTTTATACAAAACGACTATACATGACATCAAAACCTCAAATCTAGACAGTTGAAAAGTTCAAAATTTGGTGCATTCCGGCCTTATGCACTACTTGGATTCTCACGAGTGTTCTAGAGAACTTAACCAAAGTTCTCATGGGAAACAAACTCACTTTCACACTCACGTAGGTGAGTTTATCAAGTGTGCATTATAACTTAAGCACACCACCTATGAAGGATATAGACTCATTAAGAGTATACAACTCATTCTCACACACATAGCAGGCACATATCCATGATATATATCAATCAAATTATATACTAATTGCATTTATCCATCATATTCATCATTTAAGCACATATATGAGAACTTTGTAGAATGTTATACTTTCACACTCATTTTTTTCTCCATTTTAAAATTAAAAATTTATGCTCTTTGTGTTGTTATCTTTGTTTCTTCTCCTCAATCATTTTCCTTCACAACTCATTTCTCCCCCTTAGTTTCTTCTCCCCCTATTTATCTAGTTTTCTCTCTCCCTTAATCTGTTTCCTTTATAGCTCATTTCTCCCCCCTTTTTGTTAGGAATTGACAAGGGTAGAAAAAATCTTCTTTGAATCCATTATTGAAGATTAAATAATCAAAGTTTATAAATATCATGGCAAGTAAGAAATTCATCATATAATTGTAAGATACAAAATATATAGCTATAAAAATTTAATTCATTAAAGACGTAATTTTTACAGATCATATAACTTTCAAGAAAACTGATATGTTCAAATAGAAATAAAAAATTACAAAAATAAGAACCATGTCCAAAAAAATAATCCCAGACATCTACTCCTTGATAGAGTTTTTATCTTCATCCTCCTCCTCATTTGAATCAGTAATATAGATGCGAGAGCTCTGGGAGATCTCTGGCTCACCTAAGGTGGGGTACATATCAAGAATACTGTTCATATAAATCTCGTGACCCTACACCTTAGTTTCTACTTGAGTGAGGTGCCCATCCATCTTATTGAATTTAACAACAAGCTTCTTCTGGTTTGCTATAATCCTTGCCTATTGTGAAATGATCTGCTGAAGAAGCTCATTAGAAGAAGCCTGTGAGGATGTGGCTCTAGAGGATGTAGCTGTGGATGGTGCGGATCTAGGTGGTTTTGCTCTTAAGGGGTCAACCAGTGCCTGCCAACCACCAAACCCTATCTTCCCAAGAGTAGCACTGGAGATGTTATCTTTTTTTTACCAAAATCTCGTATTGTAGTCCCTCGGGGAAGCTGACTTCAAAGTGTTCAAAAATTTTGAAAATGATAACACCATATGGAAAAACATTTTTCCTTGTTCCAATCATCCCCTCTGTAATCATATTTCTGCAGATAATGGATGGAACAATGATTGTTTTTCCCTGCAGAAAACTATCCACCAGATGGATCATGTCTATCTTCATATCAGAGTGGTGGAAGGTGGGAAGAAGGTTGTGTGCAAAGATCTTGTTTAGTACACATAACTTCGGGTTGCACTCAATGGTCTCCAAAACTTTTTCCCAGGCTTTTTGTGTGTCACACAGCCTAATAGTCACAACTTCTTTGTCATCCAATTACTTAATGGGGTAAGCAATCTCACTTGCTACCTTGTGACTCCCAAAACATTGGATATGACCGTGGGGTCAATATTCATCCAAACTCCATAGACCATTGCAAAAAATGACAATTGATCTAGGTATTCATTATAGAGATTTGTGCAAAAGAGTTTTATGGCATTTTCATACGCACAACCGATTAACTTCATTAGGGGTGTCCAACCCTGATTCCCATCTAGATCCATGAACGCTAGAGTGTCCAGCTCTATAAATTTCTCTAGAGTAAACAACGATGTGAATAATAATTGAAAATTTTTCATTAATTTTGTCATTGTGAAATCTCTCATCTTGTGGAGGTTTTGCTTGCTTCCCCCTACCTTTGTGACCTGATTCACCTACCATGGATTATCTTCCTCTTCCTCAACTTGTCATTGAAATCTCTTGATTTGATTTTGGGCAATGCAAATTCATGCGAGAAAAAAATGAAAGGAATGAAGGAAAAAGATTTAGAAAGGTTTTAGGGTTCTTAGAAAAATGATTTGGAATGAAGCCCTAGCCCTTTATAAATTCCATGACTTGGGTTTGGTTGAACCAAGCTATTCAATCAATCGATGATATTCTTAATCGATTGAGAATCCCTCTAATCTATCAAAATCTCCCAGATTCCCTTTCTTGGCTCATTTTGATTTGATTTTGAGTTTAATGATCTTCTTAGACAATTTAGCTTCTCATATGGGCATATGTAGCCTTTCAACCCAAGCACACTTAAGACCTCACACACACACACACTAATGATATTTCTTGAAAATTCAAATCGTTTCACATTTAGTGATTTGGTGAGAATGTCAACTAGCCGATTCACAACTTCAACATATTCCAATGAAATGGTTTTCTCTTAAACTAATTCCTATTAAAATGGTGTCTACATGTTTAGTCCTGGAAAGTTGAAATAGGTTCCTTGAAATATGGATTGCACTTGAATTTCTATAAACAAGTTCATTGTTCATTGCTTCAATTCATAGTCTTTTATCATTTGTTTGATCCACCAAAAGTTGTTTGCACCCACACTAAAGGCTATGTTAAGTCTACTTGCAATTAAATACAGTAGACTCCCTATGAAGCTTCTATAAGTCTTTGTGTCCATACTATTTCCAATAGTTTTATCTTTAGCGATCCCTTTACTTGTACTAATTGTAACACCAAATTTCGTTGCCTTCCAAAGAAAGACTTGGAACTCAAAGTATTCAAATTATTCAATCTTTGGAGGGTTAGTTTATTATTTTATATATGTGGGGATTATTACTCCAAACTCTTACAAGGAGCTTGTTAATTACTACTGTATATGAACATAAAACATTTGATTACTTCCAAGTTGTACAAATTGTAAATAAGCAAAAGTTGTATAAAATAAAGAAGAAGGTCAAACTTTGATTCTTTATTATTTCTTTGAATTTACAAGGCTTGCTTCAATATTAATAAACAAGTTTTACACTAATCCTTTCTTCTTCTTTTTCCCGTCTATTTATATTGAGTCAATTAATTACGGAGTCTTTCCCATGTTGTAAAGTAGTTTCTTTCTACGTTCTCCCTTTTTACCATTGCAACCACTTCCCCCATCTTCATCATGGTGTTGAACGCCCATCATAGGGTGCATAGTGGCCCTGTTTCATCTTCTCCATGTTAGTAATGACCCATGTTCATTATATGTTGATCATTTTGACATGTACCTAGATAAAAACTCTCTTGCTTCGACTTGCATCTTCATTTTAGTGGATGAATTCAAAGTTTGGCCAAGTTCTACATCCAAAGGGGTATTTTCAAGATGGTGCCAACAAAGGGGGTAAATGATCTCCTTGTTTGTGACCTTTGGAAGGTCTAAATTGATTATTAGGAGTTTCATTAATGGGGACTCTTCACGTGACTAACGAGATGCACTTCTAGATCCAGGTTTGCCAAGATTGGCTGAATCCCAACTTTTCTAGCACACTCACGAGGAAATGTCATTCTACTTTACCAAAAGCCTTGCTCAAGTCAACTTTAATTGTTTGATGGTTTTGGTTACTTTTTCTGTAGAAATATCAAGATTTCATGAACTATGATTATATAATCTGAGATTTGTTATTTTTATAGATGAACTTTTTACTGGGGAAGATAGTATTAGGGATGACTTTCTTTAGTTGGTTAACTAGGAGTTTGGATATGATTTTATAGAAGAAATTGGATAGGTTAATAGGTTTGAACTGAGATATGGATTTGAATCAACTAATGTTAAGGATAAGGGTTATAAAGATTTGCTCAAGGCTGCGGATGGGGAGATCATTATTTAAGAATTTAAGGAATGCATTTTTCAATTTTTATTAAATAAAAAGAATATTTTATTAAAATAGAGTTATAGATTTTATAGGAAAATTTAATAATCCAAAAGAAAAGAAAAAAAAATTGTGTCATTTGATTTTTGAAGTCTCAACATTACCCAATCATCCATCTTATTGGTAATATTTAAGGATTCTTAGAAGAATAACCACATTAATAGGGCTGAGACACAAGGATAGCCTGAAATTTGGTTAGGAAAGCCTGGCCCAAGCTTAGATCTGAAGGGAGCTGGACTGAACTTTTAAGCCCAGGATTAAAGCTTGGGATGGCCATGCCCTGACCCAAGGACCAAGGCCTTATAGACTATTAATATTTAAGGGTTTTATTTAGTTTTTAGCTTTTTATAAGGAGATGATAGCCTTCGGTCAGCGCAAGACCCATAAATTTAAGTTGGGCTGGGCTTGGGCCTTATAACCTGAGTTTTTCTAAGCCCAAATCCAGCCCAGGCTTCAACTCCCAGGAGCCTACCAAGGCCCGGCTGGCCTTGGCCCCAGTCCATACACACCCTACACACATGCATAAAATATAAAACTCCAACAAATAGAGCCGGCGTTTCAAATTTTTATATAGGTCTCACCCTGAAGACATTTGTTACATTTTAATGTATGAGAAACCTGTAATCAATTAGATTTTAAAACATGAATTCATGTTGATTTCCTTCCTTGTTATTAGTCTACAGGGGCTTTAACAAAAGTAAAAAGAGCTACAAATCGTGACTGCAGATAATTTATATAAGAAGTAAACATAGAAAGGGAGCCTCTAGAGCTACTTATTATGATTCTCCCAATATTGTTTCTCCCATGTCTCAACTTGCCTTACTGAATCTGCTTTTTCCTTAAGAATCGCTTCAAGAGCTGGATGATCAATGGGAGGAGGCATGGTGCACGGACCTTTATCTGCAGGAGCCTTCACCATGGATTCCAACAAAAACTCCCTCTTTAATCCATCCACAGGGCAAGCCATTGTCTCTAAACAAATCTCAACTGCTTGTTCAGGTACAGTTGGTTTATATGTCAAGAGCTTAGCGTATCCATTTAACAAATGAAACATATAATCATACACATTATCCATCTTTAGATCCTCTTGTATGAATTTGCCTGCTGCCTCTCCGATGGCCTGTGCCTGGAAATGTCCATAGAAGTTGAGAGTTGTGTCCATAGAAGTTGAGAGTTGTAGAGAGGATAAAGGCAAATACAATAGAATCATGAACAATAGAGTTGGGTTTTCATTGGATTTTCAAAACTTTGAGGTCATGTCTGGTTATCATGAAAGGCTGGTTTTCTTGTGATTCTTGGTGAAATTTTCTTAATAAAATAATTTTCAAGCTATCTGGTTGCCAAGAATGAAAACTCCTGGATTTTAAAAATTTTCTCATGCACTTATCTATTATGTTAGAGCCAAATTGAGAGAGAATCACCTCTTGTTTGTGGTTATTGCCCCAGTCGACGGCGAATTTAATGGATCTGCACTTGTCCTCCACCCTTACCGGCCAGTAATGACGCAGTGGTTGTAGACCTCTGGTGAAGAAGTCGTAGTATTGAGGCTTTACCATCAAAGTGACAGAATCGCAGGCCAGAATGTATTTCTTACTAACAGACCAAGCCACTCCTTCGATGTAAATCTTGTATCTATAAATATACGTTATATTTGTACACAAAACATTTCAGTCTTCTAATAATAAAAGTGGAAATATAACTAGGGAACTATATATATATATATATAATAAAAGTGGAAATATATATATATATATATATATATATATTTCTATTTTAATTTTAAATGAGTGCATCGGATTCACCTGTGAATACATTGATTTGCTAAATTTGACTGCTTGAAACCTTGTTGAGATTCACGATTCCAATCCTGCAACAAGTGTTAGCTATTAGTTTCTATGCAAGCTGTGCTTACAGTCTGGAGGAATTGTTGTTGTTGAGGATGGAGCTTGATTAACAATTGTGAGTGTTGTTACTTCAGGAGTACATTTGTGTGCTCCTGCCACGCAGCTCAAATAAAATGATTAAAACCCTACAGTTGCGTGTATAAAATGTTAAAACCCTAGTTTCAATGTTCTATTATTTATAATTTTTATTATGTTTTGTGAAGACAAACGTTAGACAATGAAACTTTTGTTTTTGAGCATAGTGGAATTAGTGTGAGTATATGCACATGGCAGCAAGGGCTAAATTTTGACTGAGTTCAAGCTAGCCCGGAGTTAACAGCCCAACTCACAGACACAGATCATTTAAAAAATCGTTAAGAAGATTATTGAACTGAATAAAACTAAGTGATTGAGTATTAATTACATGGAAAGAGAGACGGCCGGGCTTCTAGCTTCTACAAATAATATACTTTGAATTGGGCATGGTTGGGATTCAGGCTGAAATAAGTTGTGACAAAGCCCGACTCAAAAATTACTTCGGCCTAAAACTTGGCCCAACCCGAAGTTCAACTTGTCTAATTTATCTGTTTTTCGGGTCATACAAATTGGGCTTCAGAGCAGCCCAACCCATTTGACAGTTCTACTTTTCTTCATATTTGTCAACTTTGTTCGGCTTGGATTTTATACGCCATCCTCCTCTAACCTCCACTGAGGGTCAAACGGGTGAAAACATCAGCATTGAAAGTGATTTTCACTTTTTGGGGGCATGTGTAAATCATTTCTAATGTTGATGTTGCCGCCCTTTGACCTCAGCGGAGGTTTGCATCGGCATAAAAAGTCATTGCCGAACTTTGATCTATAATTTTTACAGCAGACATGTGGACCCACAATTCAGTGTACCCACCTTGAACATTGAACGGTTAATATCATCTACTAGTCTATTTTTGCATCAAAGATCTCCAGTCCTCGGTGGGTGTAAGGTGAGCAAAGAAAATGTATTACCTGAACATAGAGGCGAGCGTTCCAATCCTGTTTGTCGGAGACATTGCATTTCATGAGCTCTCGCCTGCTTGCAGACATAAGTGGATTCCCTTTCCAATAGGCATAAGGCTCCCTTTTAGTCCATTTGGTCTTTTCATTACCTTCTTTCAACTCTTCCAACAAAGATTCCCAGGGCTTTATATTCGTCTCGGGCCTGCATTCATAGCCAACAATTGATCATGATTAGACAGTAGGTAGCATATGGTGATCCTGGAAGGTGATGCATCTATAATCGCTATTAGACTAGTTCAGAACACTTGGTTATGGATATGGAGCACCCAAACAGTTTGGGCAATCACTTGGAGGGTTGGTTCAATTAGTTCCTGCATGTGCGGGTCCCTTGAAATTGTGAAGTGGATCACGAAAGGATCTGCATAGTTGAGAAGCACAAACCAGTGCTAGGTAGTGCGGGCCTCTTGGGCCATGATAATCAGGCCGCGGGCTTTGAGCCAGGCCAACCATGGCCCAATCTTAAAGCCTGCTTAAATTCAGGCCCATTTCTTTGTTGGGCTAAGCTAGAGCATGTTCGTCTCCTCCTTCACAGGTCAAGTGAACTTTACATGTAGAATTAGAGTGTGGCCCTGAAAGCTTAGCCAGATTTAAATAGAATAAGTAAGAAAGAAAGAAAGTGGGACATGTTCTTAAGAGTTGACTTTGGGAATCTATCCCAATAAGTGACCTTGTTTATGTTTAAATAGTTTAGCCAAGACCCCTCCTCACCTGCTCTCCCCTTAAAAAAAACAGGAGCTTTGTCTCTTATATTATCATATTATTTACATCCCTATCCATGACCCTAAGGATTTGGTAGGACTACTTTAGGTTAGATTAAGGTCGGACTGACATTAGAGGCCAATACATCAGCGCCAAAAAGTGAAAAGCATCCCCTAAAAAGTATAAATCACTTTTTTGGTGCTGATGTGTTGGCCCCTAATGTCAGTTCTACCTTAGGCTAACTTTAAGGGTCGTACCAAATCCCACCTAATAATAATAATAATAATAATAATAATAATAAATGACAGTTATCTACCATTTTAAAAGTATTTTCTGGCACATAGATATATATGTAAAGAACTTATAATATAGAGAGATCTATAGAAAATATTAAAAGATTGGGTAATAAACACACAACTCCAGATGGTTTGTGGTTAGCTCAGTGTGGCAATTGTTTAACTGGTCAGAGATGCAACATGTGGCCAAAAGTTGAGAAGAAAATCCAAGCCCAATGTATTCTTGAATAATTCTGCGTACATACAAGAATAACCGTGGGTTGGGTTTTCCGTTCAACTTTTAACCACATGTCATATCTCCAACCAACCATACAGTTGTTACACCGAATAGCTGGGAGATCACGACTAGAAACATACATGTTTTAAAGAAAGGGGGGAAGTAGGTGCTAAAAGAACCTAGAAAAGTAGTTCTCTTTTTAAAATGGTTGGGGCATCCCCTCCATAAGAGAGGTCACGGGTTCAATCCTGTAAGATTTGGTGTATCCTCTTAAAGTGTCAAGCATACTGTGGAGAGTACTCAAAGAAGATTAGGTCCGCTCCCCTTACCTAATGCTAACCACTGCCTCCTGACGGGCACATCAGTGCTGAAAAGTGATATGCGCCCCTCCAAAAAGTGTAAATCACTTTTTGACACAGATGTGTCCACCCCCTGTCAAGGGCAGAGGTTAGCGGTTTTTAGGGGAGCGGACACAAATCTCCCCTGTGGGGGACACGTCATGCCAAGAAGTGATTTACACCCCCCTCCAAAAAAAAAAAGTGTAAATCACTTTTCAACATGATGTATCCTACTGCATGCATTCAGGGTTACATTTTAAAAGGGCACACCACATCCAGATTCGAGAGTGGATTGTATCCACTTCTCTTGACTCACGCTCTTCTCCGCCCCATGTCGGGGGCGGGCACATCAGTTCCGACAATTGAAATGCACCCCCTGAAAAAGTGAAAATCACTTGTCGGCGCTGATGTGCCCACCCCCTGACATGGGGCAGAGGAGCGTGAGTTAAGAGGAGCGGATACAATCCACTCTCTCCGGATTCAATCCGATTTGAAACTACTGAGGCATATGATATTGCAATGGTGTAGCTCCCGTACTGTATGTGACAGCCAACAGACCCAACTGACCCTACCATTAAAAAGAAAGAGGAAAGAAAAGTAAGGAAGCTTTTACCAACCCCAGAAGGACCAGTCAGGGAAAACAATATCCAGCGTTGAATCATCACCACAATAATGAAACAAGGGTGGCGGGGCCCTTGCATTTGGTCCTTGATAATCACTTGATCTGATGATCGACCTGTCAGCACACTCAAACATGAGATCCAAGTCTGGCAGTCTTCCAGGGTACCTCCTCATTAGTTGTAGAATACCCCACAAGGTATACAAGTCTCTAGACTGAGACTTTGGGACATCTCTATACTTCTCCATGTAAGCCTTTCCATTGACGATCACCAGCCTGAAAAATGCATGCTTTTTAGCTCCCTCTACCATCTCTTTCGAGATTCCAGTATCCTTCCATGGCCGTAGATCTTCGTGTATCCAACGAAAATAATCTGGGCATACTTGAGTGGATTGATATTCAGTTTCAAATGTCACCGGGAATGTTGCAGAGCAAGTTTGTGGTAGGTTTGGTGCCGAGCAGTTGAGTGAGATTTGAGGACCCTTTGGGGTGTTTTTAAAGAATTTTGGTGTTTTAGCGGTCAGTATTGCTTTCAGTGCTGAGCCAGATGTGATAGACTGCAAAGACAACCCATCAATAACATGAAAGAAGTTGCCAAGCATAATAAGAATCGATTTCATAGTTCAAATCCTACAGAACCTTTGTTTATATTATATGTATGTAGTGGTACATGAGAATTCAAACCCTACAAAACCTTTGTATTATTTATTATATGTATGTTGTACATGACAATTCAAACCCTACAAAACCTTTGTATTTATTCTATGTAATACATGATGAGGGGCCTATTAATTTAGTCACACCCTCAATTCAACTCAACTCAATTCAGCATTAAACACCATTAGAAGACGAAGGTGTCCCCTATGTAATGATTATTACAGCCACGTAGCAAAAAATGAGAGTTTCTTTTATGGAGAATGATTGTCTGTATTGAGACAGACCTCTAGACGCGTGCCATTGATTGAAACTTGATGTGTTTTTGAATTTGATGTCTTTTATTGACCATCTAATTTTTCAACTAAACACTTTTTTGGACCCATTTACACCCCCACCCCTCCCCTCCCCTCCCAAAATAACACGTCTATTTATAACTCACCACATACACTATAGAGGCATTTTTATCACAGAACATTTGCTACGTTCTTTCCTAGTTCAAGTTGCAACCTCTTGAGGCTGACCTTCATATGGGATGTAACATATAAATGTTAATGTATGAGGGTGACATAGACGAGGAAACTGCCTACATGGCCATTACAAATGGGGATGAAATCATATGCACCACACCCCCTGATGGGACACTCGGGGGGTGGAATCAATTCACTTTTTGGAGGTTTTTGATTCCCCCTCCTGAGTGT
>JAOXJP010007359.1:2327-18010 GCA_025762735.1 Platanus orientalis | reverse complement strand
GGATATGATGGGGGGGGGGGGATGTACCTGGTTTTGATTACGGAATATGATGTACGGACATAGTAGGTGTGACTGGTTACAGCCGGTTGATGAAGCAACCAATCACGAAAATACAAGTGTTCACGTTAGTTATCCAATTTTTGCTGTGATCTCAGCCTGGAATAACGGCTAGGTTCGTTCAGTGCTCCATTTAAAAAAATCGGCTAGGTTGGCTCGGTGGGACCAACAACATTCTTAGCAAGATATGGACCCAACACCACTTTATGTAGACCTTTTTGTTAGCTTGGTTCATTATTTTCCTTCTATGAAATGAGTTCGTTCAAAGCAGGACAATTTTTTATCTTATTTTGTTAAAATCAAAGATAGAGAATTGAAGAAATTAAAAACTGATGCCATAGTACCAACCGTCAATTGTACATGAGTACGTTCATATTTAACAACTTTTGCCTACGGAAAAACTTGTCATCAAAAACCACCACTTTACTTTACTTAGGCCTTGTTTGGTTAAAGGTGAAACAAAGGGAAAATATAATTTTTGTGAATAGAGGGAAAATATAATTTTTGTGGAAAATTATACAGTTTTCCATAAAATAAGAGAGAAAATGCCGTTTGGTTGGGAATGAAATAAAACCTCGAAATATGGGCTTTCCATGTCAGGTTTCACTGCAATGATTTTATGCCTTTCTTCATAACCCAACTAAATGGTCGGATTTTGAACAGAAAAGCAAGCTTGTGTTGTGCAAGAAGAAATAGAGCCTTTCGTCGCTCTCTAACACTGATCAACACACTGACCCTAGATATTTCAATAAGATTCCACTCTCTTTTCTTCTCTCCTCTCTTTTCTCTTTTTCTTCCCCTTCTTTTCTTCTCCTCCCATGGCCGTCCCTCCTTTTTTGGGCTGAAAACCCTCAACCGTCATTAATGGGTTTTTTTGTCTTCTGTTAATCACACGCCATGAGAGCCTAAAATTGATATGGTTTGTCCCTGTTACAGTGAGAGCACTAAAAACACCTAACAAGAGTGAGTGTTTTGCAGACTGACGGCATCACCAATTTTTTTTTTTTGCCCTTGTTCTTCTTGCGACTTCAACTGCAATTGAAGACGAGTTCTTCACTTTCAACTTCTATTTTTTTCTTTCCTTCTATCTATTTCTTCACTAGATCTCAGAAATCTTTTGCAGCTAAAGCTTCTAGGATTCACGTATTTGAACTTCCAGCAAGCTCAAAATTTGTGGGATTCTATGATTTTTCAATCAGGGTATAGCTTCTTCTTCTGGAATTTTTTTTTTCATGTTAGTCTTTCATTCTCTTTTTCTTTCTTATATTGGTTTGGATTAACTATTATCATGTCTACATTTTGATGGCAACTGTGCATTTAGAGTTGAATTTTGGATGTTGTTGCTTCTAAGAAAAAGAAATTATGTTCGTTTTGTTTTGTTGCATAAGATTAAAAATCTGAAGTTCCAAAAAAATGAGGAAGTAATCTTTTTATGGTTAATTGGACAGTAGGTGTAGATCTAAGAGGCCTTGTGTTGTTGTAGTTGTAATTATTGAATGTTAATGTTCTTATTACTTTCTTATCAACCAAACAGCAAATAACTTCATTTTCTCAAATTTAATTTCCAACCAAACAACAGTTGGAAAACACAACTTTACTTCACTTCAACTTCACTTCACTTCACTACTTTCTCTCATTTAATTTCACTTCACTTCATCTATTTCACTTCTAACCAAACATGGCCTTAAGAATTTGCCTATAGAAAAAATAAATAAATAAGTATAAATTTTTTTATATTATTATAATGTTTATATATATATATAATGCAGATGGGAAGATATTTTCCAAGGGTCTTAAAGAACCCCTTGGCTTCAGTGCACACAAAATCCTGCACAATGCCTGTACAGGGATTTGGGAGTGCTTGCATCAACACCGAAAAGTGATAAGCACATGCCCCAAAAAGTGTAAATCACTTTTTGGTGCTGATGCAAGCATTGCCAGGTCCTTGCACATGCATTGTGCATGGATTTTGTGCACACAAAAACCAAGCTGCGGCCCTGATGTCATTATTAGTTTAGACACTCTCTAAGTTGTCCTACCAAGTCCAGAGCTCTCAAAGACTCTTTTCTATTATTTACACTAAGCAAAAGACATGTTTATTATATTGTACAGGTTCTTAAACAGCATTAAAATAACCTAGAAAATGGTTGTGATGAAAAAGTCTCTATAGTGTCTATGGTGATTATAAGCCGACACGTGTTGTGTTGGGGTAAAAACATCCAAAAAAGTGTTCAGTTGAAAAAATAGGTGGTCAAAAAAAAATACCAATTCAAAAACTCACCATGTTTCAATTAATGGCATGCCTATAGAGGTCAGTGTCAACAAAGACAATCAATCATTCTTCTTAAAATAGATATTTTAGGGGCCTATTTGTAACATAATATTAGGAGCCTATTTGTAACTTTATAACTTGAACCATAAAACATGAAACATCCTCATATGGTTTATCTTGTATGTCGGTGGATAGAGTTGAGCTCAAAACCCTCTTGTGGAAACCTAAGTGAAGAAGAAAGGAAATTAAAGAAGAGGAAAATTGGGGAATCTTGCTATGATTTAGTCAAGCAATATTGTGTGGTTCTACTTTCTTCAAATTTATATCTAGGGTTTTAAGTTGTAAAGAAAACTTCCACCTTATGATGTTTAATATTTATTTATTCCAGTTAAAAATAAATAGGATGGTGTTTTACGGTTATTGGGCATATTTTAATACTTAGATGATTGAAATCGGTGATTTGTTAACACCTTGCATGAGATATGGTTCAGTTGATGTTGTAGTTGTATTAATGCTAAGAACCTGTCAAATTTGCTTTGGATCCATGAAACAAATGTGATATTGTATTTTTGGAATAGTATTGGACTATATTGCATGATTTTCTACTTGTATAAGTGATTATTGATGGTTATGGGAGTTAGAAATAAATACAGCAGGTTGAATGTAAGAGAATAGGGAGCTTAGGAATTTTTGTGCTTGAAGGAGCACTGCACAATTGTTATCACTTTTATAACTGTCCGGTTACCACTCTTACAACTATTCAGTTACTATTCTTATAACTATCTAGTGGTTACCACTCTTACAACTACTTTGTTACCACTCTTACAATTGCCCACTTACTACTATTACAATTGTCCGATTACATTTGCCTAGACTGCAAAGTTACTACTATTGTAACCATGTGTTGTCTAAAAATCTTGGTTTGTTAAATGTTTTAGTATAATAATCAAGTAGTCCAAGTGAAATCTTGTTTGGTGGGTGTGGGCATAGGAAAGCGACAATCCCTTGGGGTAGGGGGATCCTCCTGTTAAGGCAAAAGAATTCTTCCCACATTTCACCCAAATTGGTCTCAGATAGGGGAAGTGAGAGATGAAGAATCTATGTCTCTCTCGAGATGGTAGGATCCTATGGTCTTGTGCGTACTATGGAGTCGCCACCAATTTAAATTTTATAGAAGGAGTTGGACATTAGTTTCCTCCCTTTAGGGAAGGCGGTTTAGACCTTAAGGTCCAAACCAGTCTTACTCTTATACCGGTCTAGGTCAACATAGATTAAGGTAAGCTGTTGAGATGTGGTTTGGAAATGTGTTAGACATCCCAACACATCCACCTTTTTATCATGGTTTTTCTTATTTATGTATGATATAGCTTGCTTATGGATGGGTGTTGTTAAAGGTGTATAGGCATGAACCAAACTTAGGCAAGTTCAGGTCTCAACACCTGATTATGCTTTCTGCCTAACACTTGTTTCCATCTGGGCTCAATTAGTTGTTGGGACTTGGATGGGTCCCAATCAGTGTGGACAAGTCTTCTGATGGTTCTTAGCCACTACGGTGCTACATAATAAGTGGGTCAACAAGGCTTAGAAGGTCTAATCCAAGGCTTGAGTGCGAACTCAATGCCTAATTGAAGCATAGGCCTCCTAATGCATGAGTGCTCACATGTGTACACGCTAGATGATAATTAGGCATTGGGACAGTGAATGGGTCAAAATTTGAGGATTTCTCCCTCCTTCCAGAAAAATGGTTAGTTAATTATTGCAACTGAACTCAAGACATACTCCTAAGCTGCCTACATACCCGAACTTAAGTGGTATGGGCTTCTATGATTTTTTAGGATCAAGTTGCATGTAGTTCTTACTGGGGTTGTGTGTGTGCAAAGTCCATTTAGTTAATGATGATTGACTATTGAGAGTGGTATACAATCGGGTTTTTTAGTCTTTTAAGCATACTTACATAGTACTCCTAGTTGTATAAATAAGTAAAAGCAATTAACCAAAGATGGGCCGAGCTATGGTATATCGAGATTGTCTTATGGTGAGCATATTCGGGGTTGGTTGAGCATTAGGGGCCCAAGGTTGGAGGTAGGGTATGCCCAATGCCTGATTAGCATCTTAGGTTCCCAACACCCAACCGTGACATGTCCTAACATCTAATCATGAATAGGTATCGGTCAAACTAGTGGTGATGTGATGGGTGGTGGGTCTAATTTAGGTCCTTGACATGTCCCATGGTCAATCATGCCTTGAGGGTTTAGGTTGAAGGTTAGAAAAGTCTAACACCTGATTTCAACTTGAGCCCCCTATGCCTGTTTGTTCATGCCAACGCATGTTTACACATGTGGTTTGTATCACCCCGCATCCCTTTTAGGTAAGTTTTAGAGGCCCATATCTGACACCATGTGTCTATTCATGGAACCCTTGGTATTTTTTAGGTTGAAGGCTAATCTTAGCACTTTAGAGGCCTAGGTATGGTTTAGGGAGAGAGTGTAACACCCCACACATGTTAATATACACTTAAAATAAATTAAATACACTTGTGTTTAACTATTTATTGATACAATGGATTTTGATAATCAAATACTCAATTTCAAGGGTTTTGAATTGCTCTAGACACATATGTGATATCTAATTAGTCGTCCAATGCTTGTATGTTGAGATTTAGTGGTCCACCTTTGATGAAGGGTAAAATCATAATTTTTAACTTTAGATGTAGACGATCTTGAGATAATCATCCTGAGGACTCAACAATTGAAAGAATAAGGATATAAATAGGGCTGTCAACTATTTGATATTATCCGTATTCGATTTGTGTGCGATCCACTAATATTCGATTCAAATGCATCTATATCTAATTCAATTCAAATGCATATCCAATTTGATTATTCAATTAAATATTCAAATTCATTGAAATTAATATATAATTAATATTTATATTACAATGTTGTAGGACATGTTATGTAGAATACAAAAAAAGAATACGATTACCTTAACCTTAACCCATTTTTCATCTCCCATTCCCATTTTGAATGAAAGAAAGCTCTCAATAGCTAGTTCCCCATACTCTCGTTGATCTATTAATCGTCTTTTATCTCTATAATTCCAAGGTCTTAACTGTTTTCATATATCCAAAAAATATTTGAATTCGATTTGATATTTGATTAAATAAACAAATACAAATACGGTATGTCTATATTTGATTTGTATTCGATCTGTTGACAACCTGTAGAAATAAAAGAAATAGACTCCACAAAGATTTGAGAAGAATCAAGGGTTTGGAGTGATAAATCAAGAAAAAATGGGAGTTGCCTAAAAATGGGAAGTTATCTAACGACCTTGGTTTCCTATAATGCCTAAGGTCTATTATAAATATCAATGCTTCCCATTGAAAGAGACCCTGGGCTAAAATTAGGAGCTGACAAGGCCTTTTAAATCTTCATGCAACCTATCACATCAAAGATCAATTCTAGTTTCATTTTCCATGCCTCTGCTTGAAAGGATTTGACAAGCCCTTAAATTTTGATGGCCCCATCCTCCTGTATTGCTCAATTGCATTATCTCCGTTCTCAACACTTCTATCTTTTGCAGTCACATGGCATTGCACCACCTTAGCTAAATCCCTAATGGCTCTAAAAGATCCATTAGGGTCATCTTATTCAATTTGAGCAGCAAAAGGGGCAGATCTACAGGACAACATCTCTTTTCTTAAAATCATTAAGTAAACTTAATGTCAGACTTTATAAAATAATCATATCATTCTCAATATTCAAACTGCCATATTATGTCATCATAAATTTTAACAGTGTATGTCTTCGAAATCACATTCTAATGTTTCATCCTAGAGCACTTTAGCTTCCCTAAAACCTAAAACTTAGGGCTCTTATATCAACTCTGTCACACCTTGAAACCCATACCTATTGGGCTACGAATTCCAAAGTGTGACATTCAGACTTCTTACTTCTTCAAGTCATTCATATATGTTGATGGATATCAATCCCATGTTCAAATGGGCAGTGGTATGTGTCCTATGATATCACAAGTTCAAGACATGAAGACAAGAAGGACCAAAGACCCAAAGAGAAGACCAAAAACTACCTCGGAGTTGGCACACCAAGGTATAAAGAATGCATGTATATCATTTTTTTAATACTTTAAAATCAACTTAGACATGGTGTTAGGTCTTTCACAGAAGCCCAAGTCAAAAAAACCCAAGGACAAAGCCCCCAAATTGCCTAAATCAAAATTCAAAAAACTGGGAGTCGTAATCGATTATGGATCAAGCAATTGATTTCAACAAAATTGATTGCAAGTGAAATGTTGGACACAGGCTGAGACTCCCGTGGCCAAAACTCATAGGCCGTAATTAGTTTCCATATCGATTTTAAAAATTTTCCCAAACTCAAAATCGATTTGAGATCAAGCAATCAATTGCGAGTCTGAGTAAGAGCTGTAATTGATTGCGAGATACAAAATCGATTACAAATTAAGCAATCGATTGTGAGAGCAATTTTGAAATATTTTTTAAACACAAAATTCAATGAGAGTTTTTCAAATTTTGAACTTTGTTTTTCAAATCCAAGGCTCCAAAATGTTACCATTTATAAAATATTCCAATCCAAAGGTCATGGGTGCTTCTCAACCCTATAAAAGAAGACTTTTCCCTTTAGAGTAAAGGATCTACAACACTCCAAGCTATTTTAGAGAGAGCTTAAAAATATACTATATTGAGAGCTTCCTTCACTGTGAAAAACACCATTGCCCATTGGTTTTGAGCTTGAGTAGATAACATACTTCACTATATTCTCTATCTCTTTCTCTACTCTTGAATACCACTATACTACTATTGAAGAGAAATTGTGGTTAGTACTTTCTCTAGAGGAAACTCACATTTAGCTAAGCTCAAGGAGCACTAGAATCAAGTACTTGGAGCTTGTGGGTAGCTAAGGCATAGTAGCTCAACAGGAAGCACTCCACTTTGTGCAACTAGCAACATCAACCAACTTGTGGTAATATTTATTTGACTTTACATTCATTTGTATTCATATTCATTATTATTTTTACTTTGCTTCCACCAGAGACACTAGAAACCTGACTACCACTGTCGAAGATACCAGAAGTAATACACACTCGCTAGAAACACCGAGTGTTGTTGTTTAGTTTGTTTGTGAGCAAGTAGTTAGGTTTGTATAATGACATAGGTTGTAATAGTACCTAAATGAAATATACCTAAGCTCAGTAGTGAACTTTAGAAGAGTAGACGTAAGCCTTAGTGCCGAACCACTATAAATCTCTTGTTGTGGTTTGTATTGTGTAATTGTTTATCTCTTTACTTGAATGCTCTTTACTACTCTTACCTATCACATGTTTGACATAATAGTTGAGTAGACACATTGGAACACACACACAATTGGGTTATGTTAAAAAAGGATTAAAACCAACCACAATATAATTTGAAAATGGGGAAAATTAATTGAGAAATCCTATTCACCCCTCTCTAAGATTACTATAGAGCAATTTTAATATATATATATATATATATATAATCTAAACATTCATCATATCATAACCATTGATAATTCTGATATTCCATTCCCATTCACACATGGTCTGACATTCTAAGCAATTCTATAGTCTGACATCTCAACTAAATAAAGTCAATAAACAATTAAAGTCTCCAAATAATTGAAACCTATAATTGATGAATTAAAGTCCATAAAATTAAACTGACAATAACCCATGACGACTAAATAAATCCTCTAATTGACAAAGCCTAAAACAAATATCTGAATAAATAACATAAGTCTCTAATTTCCAAATTATAAATAACGAAACTAAACTATAACTCCAGCACCTCGTTACACGAATCCTTTACAATGCACTATCATATCTCCTCATTTGAAAAAGTAGTGTTGACTCTATAAGCATGAAAAACTTGTAAGTAAGCATATATATCACACATGGAGATATCTTTGGGTCAAACTGAGTACGGATAATTTTTCATTTTATAAAATAGAATAAGTGTAAATTTACTTACAATTTCAAAACATACTTTTTAAAACATAATAACAATTTTCTTTCTTACAGATATATGCTGAAAATATTTTTTTTTCTAATTCAAAGTAGAACAAATAACAAATCATAACTGAAATCAGAATACAAAAAATTGAACTGAAACCACTTTCACATATAACTGAAACCTCGCATATATTTTGTGAGCAGATAATAGATAATAGATTCACCTATTAATGTAATCCGGTGATTGGGTACCTAATGATACCTATTATAATTCCGGTGAGGGGATACCACTATTTAATCCCCAATGACGAGGGATCAAAAATGGAACATATTCACCTATTGATATGATCTGATGAAAATGATACTTGATTGCACCTATTTAAACCTGGTGAGAGGGCCCATCAATTTTCCTTTTGATGGCAAAGGGGTAACAATTAGATATAAAAACATATCATCTTTCAAAATAGGTTTATTTTTCATAGTGAAACTAAACAGATATCAGAATAGATCAGATTCTTTCAAAACAAAGATTACATACTTCTAACAATTAATAAGACTTTTAAGCAAAATAGAAAACAAGAGGTTTGGCCCACTTAAGGCACATATAATTACAAATTTCATATAACAAAATCAAACGCTTGCTTATGGGGATTAAATAAACATTATCTTTTGTAGAAATTTCTTTAAAATCTGGGATTTAATAAATTTTCTAAAAAATTCCTTTCCAAAAACATACAAAGAATATAAACAAATCATTAACAGAAACTTTAATACAACTTCATGATAACTTATGTTCTTTAAAATCATTCAAATAGTTCGTTCAAAACATTTTTTAAATAAAAATCCCTCTAAAATTCTTTTAGAAAACCTAGTTCTTCTTAAACATAGTCCGTTCTAAAATTTTCATCAAAGAAACCATTTCAAAATATATAAATTCAATCCAAAACATGGATTAAACATTAATCTAAAAACCTGCAAAATAAAAAACAAAGCATGATATGTATAATTACATACAAAGCATGATTCATTTTCAAAACAAGCATTCTAATGATCTAATGTAATTAAAAATGAAACATGATATGTATGATTATTTACTTGTTGATTCAAAATCACGAAATCGTTCTAAACTTCAAGTTCATAAAAATCCTTCAAAACCTTAGATTCCTTCTTTGTTCTTCCTCTTTCTCTCTTCCTTTTGTATTTGAGAATCAATATAAGATGACTTCTAGGGTTTATATAGGTCCTACAAGAGTCCTAAATGATTTAGAAACCCTAGTTGCATCAAAATAAGAAGTTTCTAAAAATTTCAAAATTCTACTCCACAACTTTTGACCGCTCCAAATTTTTTTCAATACATTCAAATACTTTGACTGCTCCAACTCAAATTTCAGAAATTTGTTTTTTATGTCTTGAGATTTTTGACTACTCGAAGTTCGAGCACTCCAAAATATTTCGATCGTTCCAAATTTTGTGAATTTTCATATTTTTGCTTATTTTTTCATTCATATCTCTTCTATGCATATTCAACCTTCTCACTCACTTATATATGTATTAAAATATCACTTATAGCTTAAAATACATAAAATTAACTATACCAAAATGATTAATCATCGATTATGCATCTTTGATCCTACTAAGTGCATGCAAATATATGCAAAGTGTTACAAAATGGATATAATTTTTTAAATGGTGATTTATATGAGAGTGTATATATGAAACAACCTTAAGGTTTTGTTCAAAAAGACAATAAATAACTTGTATGCAAGTTCAAGTACATTTATGGCTTGATAGGCATTCAAAAAATGGTATATATGTTGTTTCAATTCTTCAAATACTTTAATTTTTGATTAATTTTCATAAAAATCCAAATCATAAATATGATTTCTTCTATGCTAATCATATGAAATACTATAATTTAAATCAAGAAATATTAAAAAGAATACCTTAATGGCTTAACCGGACACAAGATGATGATTTGATCTAGTCTCCAAAGTATCCACACCTACTATATAGCATTTTGTACTTTTCCTAGCCTCAAAAAAAGTTACAGGTCCCATTTTGAACGTATGTAGCTCTATTTATAGAGTTTTTAAGAAGTCAAAGAAGTCCTAGGGGATCAACATCAACATGAATAAAGAAGTCAGTCATGTTACCATTCCTCACCTCATCTATAATCTTCATTAGTGATAGATCATCAACTTATGCTCATTTGATTTGATCAACTAAAATAGGTTACACCTTCAAATAGGCAAACAACACATAAAGATCTTTTACCTGAAATTCCACATTCAAGTATTTCAATTCATGTAATAGGGTAGTCCTCCCTACTTTGGAACACGCGAGTGAATTGGAAGACTTTCAACTTAAGGCATCAGCAATCATATTTGCTTTTCTAGGGTCGTAGTTAATGGTATAATCATAATCATTAATAGTTCCATCCATATTCACTGCTTCAAGTTTAGCTCCTATGAGAAAATGTATTTAAGGCTCCTGTGATCAATGAAAATCTCACACGTTTCACTATATAAGTAGTGTCTCTAGATTTTCAATGCAAAGACAACTGTTACCAACTCCAAGTCAGAAGTGGGGTAATTCTGTTTGTATGGCTTGAGCTACCTTGATGTGTAAGCGATCACCTTTCTGTGTTGCATAAGCATGTAACCCAAGCCTTTTTTAGAGACATCACTGTAAACAACAAATCCTCCGGTGCCTGAAGGTAAAGTAAGAACTAGAGCAGATACAAGATAGTTCTTTAACTCTTGAAAACTCTTCTCACATTCATCACTCCATTCAAACTTCACATATTTCTAGGTTAGCTTCATCAAAGGTCCTAAAATCTTTGAGAAGCCTTGACAAACCTCAGGTAGTAACCAACTAAACCTAAGAAACTACGAATTTCAATCACACTCATTGGTATATGCTAACTCACTACAATTTCAACTTTCTTGGGGTCAATAAAAACACCATCCTTAAAGATAACATGACCCAACAATGATACTCACTCTAACTAGAACTCACACTTGCTGAATTTGGCAAACAACTTGTTCTCTTTCAAAGTTTATAAAGCAATCCGCAAGTGTTCTTTATGTGTCTAAAAATGTCTCAAACAAGTGGTTCATCAGATCTATAAAAGCGGCGGGTGTCTTAGTCAGTCCAAAGGACATGACAAGAAACTTGTAGTGTCCATAACGAGTCCTAAATGTGG
The DNA here is from genome assembly GCA_025762735.1 of Platanus orientalis. Lineage (NCBI taxonomy): Eukaryota > Viridiplantae > Streptophyta > Magnoliopsida > Proteales > Platanaceae > Platanus > Platanus orientalis. Next base: position 6,464 of record JAOXJP010007359.1, on the reverse strand, counting down.
TCTTAGGTATGTCTTTTGCTCGTATCTTCAACTGTGGTATCCTGATCTCAGGTCAATCTTGGAAAACACCATTGCTCCTCGAAGTTGATCGAACAAGTCATCAATCCTTAGGAGTAGATACCTATTTTTTATTATTACCTTGTCCAGTTGGCAATAGGTCGATGCATAACCGTATTGTTCCATCTTTCTTTCTCACAAACAACACTGGTGCGCTCCATGGAGACACACTAGGTTTAATAAAACCCCTATGAAGAAGCTCTTGCAACTATACCTTAAGCTCCTTGAGCTCAGCCGTGCCATTCAGCATGGAGCTATATAAATTGTTCTAGTGTCTAAAACTAATCACAAATTAAATCTCACCATTTGGGGGTAGACTTGGTAGATCTTCAGGAAACACATCTGTGAACTCCTTTATTATTGGCACATTCTCTGCCATTGAGTCATCATTTTGGTCTTCCATGACATAGACTAAGTAGCCTTGTCCTCCCTTGCAGACTATGTTCTAAGTTTGGATAGCCGAGATCAAACATGAAAATGATTATTTTTTTGTCCCTTGAAAAGAAAACTTTGTTTAACTCAGCATTTGGAATACTACTTCCTTGGTGTAACAATGAACGGTGGCATGGTAGGAAGCTAAGAAGTCTAGTCCCAAAATGATATCAAAGTCACCAAGATCAAGTACTATAAGGTCGACAATCAACTCCCTATTCTCAATCCTAAGTGTACAAGTCTTACACATAAGTTTTGCCAACATAGTCTTGCTTAATGGAATAGAAATAGTCAAAATGTATTCCATGTGCACAGGTGTAGTGTTAGCATGATATACGAAATCGTGTGCAACAAAGAGTATGTGGATCTGGGATTAATCAAGACAATTGCATCTCGAGAAAACAATTGAAGTATACCTAACACCACTTTCTTGGATGCCTCAGTATCCTGTTTAGTGACGACGTAGATTCTACCTTAAACCCTCGACCTCTAATCAATGTTGACTAGCTTAGCTATAGACGGTGCCTAAAGGAGTGGGCAATCATTGATCATGTGTCCAGCCTTCCCGTACTTAATGCAAGTGTCCTCACATCTAGCTCAATCCTCCTCTGGTTTATGGTCTAAGCAAAGTCACCTCGGTGAAGTGCCTCAACCACATCTCTCTTATTACTCTTGTCGCAAATTCTCTGTGGCTCATCATTCTCACGCTTAGCAATGGGAGTTGTATCCACTGCATCCATAAAGCTATTTAGTCTCAAAATGGACACACGAGAGTGAATGCTAGGTCGGAGACCCCGCTGAAATTTCCTCACCTTCATGACATCATTAGTAGCAATCTGTGGAGCAAAGCGGGTTAGCTCCATAAAGTTGTCTTTATACTAAAGCACTACCATGTTGCCCTGCTCGAACTCAAGGAATTCCAATTTCTTCTCCTCGTGAACACTGGGTGGAAAGTAATAGCCTCCAAATACCCCAAGAAATACTTCCCAAGTTGGGGGCTCCTCGTACACTTCAACCAAAGTGTCCCTTATTGAGTTCCACCAATGCTTCGCCTCACCTTTCATCATGGACATGGCTAAAGAAACCCATTGGTCATCACCAAAGATTCGGTCTCCATGGGGTTTGTGGTTCCCTTAAGCTCTGGTGGCCTCATCCTTTGGAAGCGATCAATTATATGGTTCTCATTTCCATTGCCTCTCTCTCTCTCTCTAGGTTTCATTTCATTAGTGATATGTTCCTTTATAACCTCAGTTAGGCCATGAATAGCTCCCAATATTCCCTTAAAGGGATCTCTATCAAGTGTCGAAGTAGATAATACCCCTCTAGTACTCATCATTGGTGGCATTTTGCACCTAAAACAAGCAATAACACACTTAAAATCATAGAGAATTTTCTAAGGTATAGAAAGGATCAACTAATATCCTAAGGCATGATTAACTATAAGATTTTCAAGTATAATTGTAAGCAAAATTCATCAATTATAAGATCAATAATCAATATAATACAATATAAGTTTAATTCTCCCAAAAGTTCTGTTGTTTTCCACTCTATCATTCTTTAACTCTAAATGTTCACAAATCACTTATCCAATATAGTCTACAAAATTCCAAATCTGTAGACAATTCTAACTTTAGTCACCCAATAAGTCTACAGAATCCAAACCTGGCTGCTCTGATACCAAGCTGTAACACCCCCGAACCTGGACTCAGATATGGGATCCATATGCTCCCCAGATTCGGATCGTTACTTTCATAATCCATAAGGCAATAATAATAGCCCAATCATGGGCCAAAATTCTAAGGTCCACTAGTCCATTAAGTCCAGTTAATTCAATAGTCAGAGTTCACTAAATTGCAAACGCATATATCAAAGTCACATATATCACAATAATCCAATGAACAAAAGTTGCAGCAAAAAATATACTCTATCTCCAAAGAAATTTCAAAACACAAAAGTCATCTGTCTACACCAAATGGGTGCCTTCTCACCCAAAATACACAGAAGGGAACTGCATATCTACTAATCCGAAAGTATGGACCCAACATAAAGGGTCTCAAATAATGTCTATAACAGATATAAGAATAAAAGGAAAACTAAGGAAGCCATTACAAATCTCTTGGATGGTAGACCTGCTACAATAGTCAGTCTAAAAAACAAACAACTGGGTTAGTCCAGCCTGTAAACAATCTAATAAACTGTAGATAATCTGAAGCAAAGCACAAATCTGAATACTAGCATGTCCAAAGATCAACACAAAGCTAAACAAGTGTTGAAATATTAATCACAATCATGCTAGTACAAACATAAGAATAAACAATAAAAGTCAAAAGTCTAATACAAAGATCTAAGTTCGAATAATCATTCAATGCGGAGACCAAAACTCACAAGTTTGATGACTTATGTTAGTCTCAAAAGATATAAGGTCTGATGATTTGGAGTGTTCAAATTTCACAGTTTCAAAAGGATTCTAAGTTCATATGGTTCAAAGTGTTCAAAGCTCAATATTGTTAGTATTTGGAGTTCGAAGATTTAGAGTGTTTAGAATTCAATATTTGAAGTGTTTGGAGTCCACATGGTTCAATAATTTGAAGGGTCCAAAGTTCAATGTCTAAAGGTCTAGTGTTTGATATCCAAATGTTTAATGTAAAGTATTCGCATGCTCTAATCAACCTTATGGGTAGGGTTTTGATCTCATGGCAAACACCACAAGTAGGGCCAATGTCCTTGTTCTAACCCCAAGGGTAAGGTCCCAATTTTTTGTTCAATCCCCAAAAGTAGGGTCAATATCTATGTACCAAAGAGCATGTCTGAAGTCCTTTCTCACACTTAGCCTTGTGAGTAGTCCCAAATAGTCAATGACACACTTAGCCTGGTGTCAAGGCCCACATAATCGATGGTCACACTTAACCTTGTGACAGGCCCAGAATGGGTCAAAGGTTCAAAGTCTAATAAGGTTCACATAGTTTCAATGATTTAGAATATTTCTATAATGCATAAAACAAACATAGGCACAACATTGGCATGATTCAATCATTTTAAAAGTATATGATTCACTTAGATTCAATGTTAGTGCATGATACAATAGTCATACGATCGTTATCACAATTATTCACTAAGAATTAACATAATCAATGATTCAAAGGAAACAATTTGGATTCAACGATTCACATGGTTCATATAATCACATAAGAAACATAGAGTTCAATGAAATCAAAGAGTTTAATACAAATTTATAGAAATTCATAAATTCACATGATTTTCCAATAAATTCAATCACAAAGATCAACCAATTATCACTTCTAGTGTTCTAAACAAATGGTAAGGCAAGATTGTCTTTCAATTTAATCATTAATAGAATAAATCTTGAAGGATTCATAATTTCACATAGATTTTCAAAGGTTTACTTGAGGAAAATTCAGATTCTATATGATCTAAAGGATTCAATGAAAGGAAACCTCTCATACAATGTTTAAGAACAATAATCTTTCATAAATTAGGTGTAGTCTTAAAGAACAAACAAGATTTAATGGTCCAAAGCTTGAATCTACAGAATTTTTAGAGGTTCCAATAAGAAAAGAGTCATGCCAAGCATAAGGAGCAAGAAAACTCACTAAACAAGTTAGAAATCATAGATCTAGAATAACATCT
>JAOXJP010007358.1:0-32428 GCA_025762735.1 Platanus orientalis | reverse complement strand
CAGACATTGTGTCACATTGTGAGAAGAGACTGGAGTGGTACATGTCCATTCAGACTGGAGATGATTTGAACTCTGCTAGATGAGCACTCAGGTCTGTCATTTGCTTTATGTTACTTGATTACTTTAATATCAAATACAAAGTTGTGGTTAGGCTAAGCATTAATATAGAAGGCTCGTTTCATTTAAGAGGTGAAAGTGATGTGTGATAACATTTTTTTCTTATGAATAACGACTGCTTTATTAGAACAAAGAGTGAAAAACATAATGACAATGAAAAAAAAAGGGAAGGAACTAATGACACTCAGTGGGAACCTCATTCCCATTGTACACACTAGATCAGAATTCATCTGTCTTGGCACATTAGAGAATGAGACTTTCATCTCATTGGTCAACTCCCTAATTTGATGAATACATCGTGCAAGATGCTATAGACCTAAGCTACGACATTTATCCCAACTCACAACAATGAATACATTGTGCAACCTGTTTTCTTTTTTTTTTTTTTTTTTTAATTTATAAACAAAACAGGTATACGCAGCATTCTTAAAAGGCTGTCTATAGTAACTTGTTTTATTTTTATACAACGTTTTAAAAATGCTGTATATAGTAATTATATATAGTAATTTTAGACAACGTTTCTAAAATGCTGTATATAATAACTTTAGGCAGGGTTTCATAAATACTGTCTAAAGTTTTTGACTTTTTGCAACGGGCCTCAAAACAAAGTTTTTTCTATAATTATAAATGTTTTTTAAACGCTGTAAAAGGATATTTTTGTTGTAGTGTAAGGGAACCTTTGTATTAAATGAGAAGAGATGAAAGATTACATGAAAAATAATATTATAATTGTAATCAATTACAAATACAATGATTTTGTATGCTTATCATTCTCGATTGTCATTCGCATTGTCCTAATATGATGGAGCTCGATCGATAATTAGAGAGTTTAGAAGAGAATTCCTACTAATAGTGCTAACAATTAATGCTTTCATAAATTTACTATATGCCTACTCTTAAATAAATGAAAATACTGTTGAGATATGATTGTGTGTATTTTTTTCATCATCTCCCCACCATTTATATAACCTCATATACAGTTATTAAAAGGCTTAGGATGTTCGTGGCCACGTCAGCCACCACATCGCTTTGATACCTTCCATGTTCATTACAACATGTAATCCATTATGATTTGTTTCCTTTCCATCATTGAGCAGTTATGACTCTTTTCACCTTCCTTAGCCATGTTAGACCTTTCATTCTCAAGGAAACCTCAACCATGTGTCCTTTAAGTAGTCGTCAATCTCAAAAGTAGGGTAAACAAATGCCCCCTGCATGTGTCGAGCTTAAATCTTTAGACAAACACGTGCTATATTGAATGGAGGGATTGCTTAGGCCTTTTGTTTAAAACCTTATTTCCCCTCATCTTTTTTCACATTCTTTGCTTTCTACACTTGGTATTGAAACATGGTTCATGCAAAGAAAGTTGCATTTTCCTCTAAAGAGGGTGAGGATTCCTTGCTCATCACTCCTAGATGAACTACTCTGAAGACAATAACCAAGAAGACCCCAGTCTTGGTTGCTCATGATATCTGTCAACAAAGCATAGAATAACACATCCTTTTGACTTCTACTCTTATCTTTGTTTGAGATCCAAAAGTTTCCTTAAGCTCTGCTCCTACATTATCATAGTTTTCCTTAGGTCAGACATTCCTCAATGAAGCTCATCTTTTTATTCTTAAAACTTTTTTGGACAACTCTGATGAGGTTGTTCCCCATTTTCAATAAGTGAGGCCCGTCAATTGAGGTGATTGGTCTAGGAAAATCAATATCAGATCATGGTATATATCGAACTGACTCAACTTGGGTGAAGCGGATCAACAAGATATATTCCAATAACACCTTGGTCTCCAAATGGAAAGAGCTTGGTATCAAACAAGGTATTTTAGCTTCCCGATATGAAATTCCATTCAACCAACTTATTTTGTCCGCTTTCCTGTTTTTCTGGTCCCCTATGGCTAATATTTTTCATCTTTTGAAGGGTCCGATGACTGTTACACTTGCTGATGAATACCACCTTTTCAATCTTCTGACCAATGGTGAACTCCTCCATCTTGGTATCACTGATCCTTCTAGGAACAAATTCGTTTATACTTCCAATCCAGCCCAACTTGCTTATTCGACCTTCATTTCTTGGCACATGGACCATGGCAATGATCTAATAACCTTTCAGGAAGAAACTTCCTTATATATGTATTGGATACGTAAATTCCTAGTATGTAATTCATCAAAATGAGTTACCCTAGGTTTAGCTCACATTGCTGTGGCTCTGGCCATGGGCAAAATATTGGCCCTTTCCCCTTTTGTATTGACCATTTTATGTAGGTGTCTTTTCACCCTCACTCAGACTCATTTCATAACATCTAACCATGGCCTTCTGTGGCTTCTACAGCTTTGGCTTTATGCATATTTTCCTTCTCTTATTGCTTTTCTTCCCAACTATCCTTCTATGTCACCTGCTTGTTACGTCTAAACCTTCTTCGAGGCACGATATCGAGACAATTCCCATCCTTCCTTCACCAAGTGTATTACTAAAATCCTTCAGCCCAGAAGGATCCAACAGGCCATTAACTTTATCCCTTTTCATTACCAAGTGTATGGTTTTGAAGAATACCATAATTGGTATCCTCTCTCGTTTTCTTCGCATCAACGGGTTCATCGAACATGGGTATTCACCTCTTAGTCCATTCTTTACTAATTTTCTTTAACAAACAATCTTCAACTGAGCTATACTCTCCCAATATGGTTGCTAAACAATTCATCCTTATCCAATTCATTCCAGCACCCCCTCATTGGACTATGCATGCTCCTTGGCATACTCAAGCCTCTGTTTCTTCTGACGAGCTATGAGTTTTATTGACTCGAATGAAATAAGCCATCAAGGGATTCACTTGTCTTCAATTTTGACTTGACCCTCAGTTGACTAATTCTTTTCAGACTTGGCGGTCGACTTATATGTCTAGTATTTAGGATTTCCTAGAACAGATTCCAAATCGACACAGTCCTCCTTTCGAAATGCAATCTTTGCAAATCAGTGAGAGGATTGAGCCTTCATCCTCGATTGTTATTCCTTTGGCCCCATTGAACTTTCTACCCCCTGATCTTGTTTTCAGAAAATCTTCTAAAACAACAACTGGGGGTTCCAAGAAGTTGGCCCATATCGAAGGTCAAGCTACCCCTAGAGTGCAACTAGTCTTTGACAACTGGTTGTCGCTGCATCAGAAAATGATCGCGATTCCAATGAATCTCCTAAGGATAATTCTATTAGTCTGATGAGGAGAAAAAGGTGTAGAATGATGGTGGCTGACTCTGAAGATGAAGAGGATGAGGTGGTACAGGCATTAAAAGAAGAAGTCCAATAGAAATAACAGGAGATTCTATAATTGTCTGAACAAAGAAAACTAGAAAGAAAGAGGGAAAATGAAAAGAAAAGAAAGGAAGAAGAAAGTAAGAAGTCAGCATAGGAAAGAGCTTTTGACCTCATTGGCGAAGAGGAAGATGATGAAAAAGATGAAACAGAAAGAGAGATACTGCCTGGTTGTGAGGATGAACGAGAAGGAAGAGAAGGACAAGTTGAGATTAGTGAAGAGGAAGAAGATGGAGAATAACAAATAAAATAAGCAAGCGGACTGGATGAAGAAGGAATGCAGAAGAATAAAGAAGAAGAAGAAGAAAGGAATTAAGAAGATGAAATGAGGAATGAATCGAGTGATCAAGCAAACGACGGGGAAGAAGAAAGAGTTACTTGTTCTAAGGAGAGAAGGGATATCGAGGCTATCGTTGCGTCTCAAGTTCTTGTGATTGAACCTAATGCTGAGACAAGGGATGCCTTAGGTCGAGAAGTCATGGTAGAGCATGGGGATTCCCATTATGGTTTGGTGGAAACATTTCTGTTGAAGCATCTCCTTTGTTATCGGTTTCACCCTTGACCATATAGAGGAGTAAGGTGGGGTGCCTTCTCCACCGCTTTTAGACTAGGCGGTTAGTTCTCGAGATGTAGTGCTCTTTGAATTTGGTGTACCCACCAATGAAGTGTTGGTCTATCCAACCCAATCTAGACTTCTCATCCGGGAGGACAGCATATCAAAGCATCGTGCCCCAATAAGTAGATAACTTCTTCTTGGTCTGGCTTTTTTAGTTGGGGTATGTCTTGAACCTCTTCTACACTCATCTTATCCTCTGCTTTGCATCTAATCTTCAAACTTTTATATAGGGTTCCAACAATTTAGTTTAGCCAGATAGAATGAGAGCCCTAGCCTAATTGATCATTCAGGCAAGAACGTTTGTTTCCTCTGTTAAGACCGACACCCATCCACTTGAATCAACACTTGGTTAAGTTGTTAGCGCACCAACCGACATTCTCCACAAGGCTTTGTCGAGCCTACAAACTTTTTTGAAGAAGGGAATTGTGGCTATGTTATCATATTCCACCTTGAGTGCCACCTTTAAAGCCTCTAGAGAAATGTCATCGCAACACGATTCCTATCTGGCTCCATAAAAGAAGGTTAGGCTCCAATGGTTCTTGGCGCACTTCGACGAGGCTACTGAGAATCTTAAGTCCAAGCAGCAGAAGGAACAAGAGATCTGAGACCTCCAAACCAAGTTCGAGTAGATGGTCACTACCTAAGACAACTTTGTTAACGAGGTCGAGTCTTTACTTGGTGACATAAATTCCAAGTTGCATGGGGTTTAATGACTTAGGGAAGAGCTCTTGGGGCTTCAATTTGGGATCGAGTCTAGTTATGTTCAACTTGGTGGCTGGACGGTAGAGACGTCTACACTCAATGCTCGGTTGGAGGGTCTCCCTGACATTAGAGCTTCTTGGCAGAAGCACCTTGCCGAGCTTTTTGTCTTTAGTTAGGGAATCGATGGTTAGTGGACGATGGTAACCCTATACTTCTTGCCATAATTGTTTTATTGCATCTTCAAAATTTTGAGTGAACAAACTTTTGGATCTATATAGGCAGTTTATATTTTTTTTCAAATATTTTCCATTGATGGTTTTCATGCGTTCTTCTCCATTAATGCCCATAAGCCTATAAGAATTGTCATTGAATGCTTCACTAACTAAGAATGGTCTGCACCATGCTAGGGACCATGTTCCAAACAAAGGGTCCTTCATCCCTATGGGTAGGATCAGTTTCCATGCTAGCTCACCTACATGAAAATATTTAGGTTTGAACACTTTTGTTATAGGCCTTTGCAACCTTCCATTTTTTAAGTTGAATTTTATTTAGGGCTGCCACTTATGTTTCAGTCAAGTCATCGAGCTTGACCAGCATGGCATCAGAGTAATCGACATGACTCAAGTAATTCTGTTTTGCTATTCGAAGAGATTCTACTATTATTTCCATGGGAATGACAGCATCATGCTCGTAAACTAGAGCATACGACGTCGTGCCAGTATTGAGTCTCTTCGACATTCGATATGCTGATAAGACTTCAGTTAACATTTCATCCAAATGCAAGGGATTGTTATCGATGACCTTCCTTAAATTGTTCTTTATAATCTTGTTGGTTGCTTCTGCTTGATCATTTGCTTGGATGTAATACGACATTAAATTTAAGATTTTAATAGTGAAAGCCTTAGCAAATGCACACACTCGAGACCCATTAAAAACAATCCCATTGTCGACCGTTATTGATTGTGGAATACCATTTGATGGACTATCATCTCTTTTAAGAATCAAATGACATGTCCTTCGTTTACATCTTTGTATGCTATGACCTCGACCCATTTTGTGAAGTAATATGTGGCCACTATTAAGTAACAATTCTTTCTTGTAGATGTAGACCTAAATTTTCTAATCATGTATATCACCCAACCTTGAAACGGCCAATGTTTTACAATAGGATGGAGTTATGCTACAGGCGCATGTGGTATGAGCCCATGGTTCTGGCACGCTTGGCACCCTTGAGCATACCTCAAACACTATTTCCTTATAGTCGGCCAAAAATATCCATATCGATGGATTAGCCATCTCATTTTTACTCTTGACTGATGTGCACGACACACTCCTTCATGTACTTCAACCATGACTTGTAAGGCCTCTTTAAGCCCTACTCACTTGAGCAACAAACCTTCTACTCATTTAAATAACTAATTTTTCCCATCGAGCAATAATGCTTTAGAGCATTATTTACTCATTTTTCTAGGTTTCTTAGATACTCGATGATTGGTGTTCTATAATCACTTTGGTTGGTTTCGACATTCAAAACCATATAAATATCCCCTTCTCCTATTATGGGGATAATCTGATCTCCTTCTATCTTGTTCCTTCGATTTTTGTCATTTTCGATAGTCTTGTATCCTGATGCAAACTGTGTCACATTGTTAGCTTTATCATTTAATTCACAAGGAATGTGATGTAGTCTGACATCATCGAACCCCTTAAACAGGTGATGTGTGAGCTTTGCGTAAGGAGTCAAAGATGGACTAATGCACTTATATTCACCTAATACTTGGCGGATTACAAATTATGAATCTTTGTAAACCTCTATGGTTGAGGCTTCTAGTTATTTTAAGATTTTGAGTCCTCTTAGCAGAGCCCTGTTGTCACGCCTCGAAACCTACGCACAAAAATCAAGTAATAAATGCGAAAGCACACGTGTGCGGTGTTGCAGATCTTGAAGTGTGACATTGCTCTTTCCTTACAGAATGAGCTCTTACTTATCTTACCTAGTTGTAACATATATTTTTTTCTCATTTTTTATCTAATTATGCATCCTCAATTTCCATAACATTCACAACAGGAACATAACCATAAAGAAAAGTCATCATTAACAAGTGTAGCGGAATATATAGTCATGTATTCTAAACTACACAATGAAAAGAAACTAATAAACTCCAAATATCCATATCAAATAACTACTAATCTCAATCATCAAATTAAACATACCTATATGCATCTAAGTAGTACTATCAAATAGACCATCCATATGGGCCAACAACATATCCATCACCACAAGTAAAACTACTAATTAACCAAGTCAAATCCTGTCTCAAAACATAGTTATCTCATACATGAGTGTTGAAAATAAATAGACAAAAAAGGAAATAACATAGACAGTCCACTCATCCGCATGAATCATCTCTTACAATTGAACTCGCCAGAGATCTCGTGTTATAGGGCACCATCTAAAAAGGTGTTAAAAACATGGGTAAGCTATAAAGCTTGTGAGAAAACATACATAATGTCCCACGAAGTAAATCAAACCTACACAAGTATGACTCGATACCAAATCAAAATACGCAAAAAATAAAAATCGAATTAGCTACAATAAATATTAGATTTTTAATAAAGGTGAAATAAGTAATGAAGTTAAGTCGACTTGAATTCATAACTGAAATAGGTAAAGTGTAGCTTATAAGAAGAGTGTAACATGCAATGCAATGTTTGCTACAAAATACTCATACATAAATAAACCTTAACAACTTTCAAATGAACTATCTCAGCTAATAGATATTAAAATAGACACATGCTCATGGAAACTCAATGCAACCCTCAAACCTATCCAACTCATGAAGGGTTCCTAACAAAACACATTTTGAATCAAACCAACTCAACCCAAGTAGGGTCTCTAGACCAAGTCTTATCAAAACACCTTATATCATATCCAATGGATTGGCTGACATGGACTCTAACAAAACTAAATCATGTAACCCATGTAGGGTCTCCGATAAAAGAATAACCTCATATAGTCCATAAGGGTCTCCAACAAAATAGGAAATCCCAAATGGAACTAGTGGGCATCTAATACCATTTTTACCTATTAATGTGACCTGGTGATTGGGTACCTAAAATAAGTGGTAAAATCGTCCTCACCTATTGATATGACCCAATGACTGGGTACTTGAAATGGGTCATAAGACTGTCTTCACCTATTAATGTGACCTGGTGATTGGATACCTAAAATGGGTTATAAGACCATCTTCACCTATTAATGTGACCCAATGATTGGGTAACTAAAATGGGTCATAAGACTGTCTTTATCTATTAATATGACCCGGTGATTGGGTACCTGAAATGAGTCATAGACAAATCCTCGAATACAAATAGTACTTTAAAAATCTATGCATATATAGAGTAGTATATAACTACATAAGGGTGCAATGTAAGAGATGTCCATGTAACAAAACTCATTTGTGAAACCATATAAAGCTCGTGCTTGAAGCCAAATGGAAGGTAATAGCTCATACTCATACCAAAACCAAATCCTTGGAATCATCTTTTAACTCTCTAAACCCAATAATAAGATAAGAGTCTCAAACAAGATATATGAATGCAGTGGTACTAATATAGAGCTTATCGAATCAATGTAAGTGGAGACAATCAAGTGAGAAACATAATAGTAGCATTAATGGTTAACTAACATATGAAATGGAATAAGTAATAAGGTTTGAAGATAATCAAATTAAAGAGAGACTACCAATTAACAATAATGGTACAAATAAAAATCTCAAGTATGGGAAAATCAAGGAAAACTTTAAGCATAAAGAGTAGTAATCATTTTTCCCTTTAAATTTCACATGGGTCTAACCTCATTACAATCAATCATAGAGAGGAACTTAGGATTCCAATGAATCTCTAGTGGTAAAGTAAAGAAATGATTAAATCTTACATAAAACATGCCCGATTATGAATAGATCTAGTAATATCCATATGAAATTTAGAATTTCCTACAAATTAGGACTTTTACGAAGGCATAATGAAAGAAATCACTCCATTGAATTATTAGAATCATAAAACATATATAGAATAAATGATAAAAAAACTAAAATCTCACCCAAAATAACCATAAAAATGGAGGGAAGTGTAGAAAAACAAGGGAGTAGAACAATCAACTTAGGAACTCACTAATCCCCCATGGATTTAGTACTTGGATGAAGTAAACTTACTTAACTTCAAAGATAAAGTAATAGAAATGAAGAAGAAACTGATATCTCATCCAAACCAAAGATTACAATGAATAATGGAGCAAGAAGCTAAAGAAGTAGTTCATCATGTATAAAAACACATAAAAATCTCATAGATCTAGTAATCAAGGAATGCAATCTTACTAATCTTCAAAGACTTAACAATCTAGTGACAAAATACCAACCAAATAAAAGATTAACCGAAAAGAAAATAGTAGAAGAACAAAGGCAGTAGCACATCATGTATGAACACTCACTATTTTTGCATTTTTCCTTGTTCAATCTCTAGAATCCTCTAATTCATCCTTTCTCTTACTTCTATTCTCTGTAAAATGGTGTAAAAACAGTGTTAACTAGATGGAACATGAAAATCTAGGAAGAAAATGAGCTAACCTAGTGGATTTACAAAGTTGGGAGTGAAACTTACTCAATTGGGAAAAAACTCCCTCTTCCTATCCCAAGCTTCTCTAATCCCCTAAACCTTTACCCTTTTTGTTCTAAATGACCTAAATGAGGGTTTATAAATGTTATAACTCATCCAAGATGAGATCCCAGATGTGTAGGAGTCCAATGGGTGCAAGTGACATCATAAAAGTGACAAAAATCATAATTTTTGAATATTCCAGCATTTATGGGAGTGTCGTGATCAATCAAGGATCTTCTAGATATCACCTGAGGACCTTGCTACTTCATTCATAATTGATTGGGCCAAAATCAGGCTTTCATGATTATGGGCATCATGGAACATGTTCGGATGGTCCCCACTTCGAGGGAATATGTGGCCTGGCCAATGGATTCTAGGGCTTGGTTTTGGAGTTGCCACCAACTCTGATATTTATAGATGAAGTTAGACATATGCCTCTTTTCCTAGGGGAAAGGAGGGGGTGCAGGCCTTGTAGCCCAGGCTAGGTTTGTAGGCCTAGGATGACTCTTACACTAGTATGGGATTCCAGAGATTTAGGGTAAGCTGTTTCGTTGCAATTGGGCAAGGTATTAGGCACCTCAATTACTTCACTTTTTATGGTAGCTCCTTTGACCTAATAATGTCTGAATATTATTAAACGAGACTAGAAAAATGTGGTTTTGACATTTCTCTATCAGTACGCCTAAACTTGCATTCAATACGCCTGAACTTGTGTCATACGCTTGAATTTTATTCTGCAATAAAGTTCAAATGTATGACTAGAGACTGCCCCACAGTGGACCCCTTTTATGGACATGGGTCGTGTTAGTGTTCTAGAGGTTGTAGCTGAGGTTTCTTATTATTCTAGAAGTGTGGGGGGTTCATTCGTACCTTTTAATTATCAGAAAGGGTAAAATTAGAATTTACCCAGACTATATGCCTGATCTTCAAGTGTACACCTAATAGTCAAGTGTATGCCTGAAATTTCATAAAAGTGAAAGATCAGGCGTATGGTCCAAAGAAAGGGCCCACTGAGAATTTTAAAGGAACCAGAAGTCTAGGGGTTTTACAAGAAGGGTTTTAGGGCCTAAGAACCCTTATGGGCTCACTAGATGCACAGGGGTAGAAAGTAGAAGGGTGTTTAGGTAAATACGCCTAAAATTAAATCATACGCCTAAATTCTAAGATGCACCTAAACTTCCTCAGTAGTGTGAATTTAGGCTTATTGTTCTAAGTGGGGCCCACTGGCCATTTCGATAGGGCCCGAAGTTTGGGTATTCTTCTTGGGGGCTTTAAGGGTCCTTATGGAACCACTGGATACGCAGGGACAGAGAGGTTGAGGCACTCAGGTTGGTATGCTTGATATTAGGCAATATGCCTAAATTTTAGGGTATGCCTGAATTTTCACAGAAGTAAAAGTTTAGGCATACTGGTTTTGGGCTAGAATCCAACAGCTTATTTTTCATGCTTTTGGGCCATCAAGGGGATCCAATGGACTTGGAATTTTTCAGGGAGCTAGGTTAGGAACCCAGACATATGTTTAAAAAAATTTCAACCTCATTTAGGAAGTATAAACCTCATTTTGGATTTTCCAAAGTGGGTGGGTTATGTACAAATTTATACAAACCCCCATGAAATCTAGAAATTGTGGGATCCATTCAGAGGCCTATGCTCATGGGGTTGAGCCCAAATTTTTTATGTAGTATCTTAACATTAGTAAAAGGCTATTGCAAAACAAATTAAAGCAAAATAGTGCATAAATCAAGAGTTATTTAACCTAAAACTTGAATGACATAAACTAGTGCAGAACAGTAACAACAAGAAAATAATTAGAACAAAAATCTAATAAAATACCCAAATTGAAATGAAATAGACTACAAAAATTAGTTGACTAATTAACAAAACAAGAATCAAACAAAAATCCTTTTTATAGAGGAAATTAAAATTCAGACACAATCCATTGCTCAACTTGCACAGTGTAAAAACACCTTTGTGTAGTGAGCAAGTGGGGTCCACTTAAAAGATCAGATGAGCTCCTTTAGGCATGGAATTTTGTGGATGTGTAAGTCATTGTGATAGTGACTTACAATCAAAATTTGGTGTCTTAACTCTTCCTACAAGAGGAGTTATGACTCCCAAACTATTGAATGCATGGAAAAAGAGACATAAAGAGGGGAGACAAACTTGTCTCTCCTATATCCCACCTTGGGGTTTCTTTAATGGGTTCAGGGGTGGATTCACTATAGCATGGGGGTTTTAATCACAAAGAAAACAAGATGAACGCTGACTTGGAGGTGATTGTTTCCCTTCCCTTTCTTCCTTTCTTTCTCTCTTTTTCTCTTTCTTTTCTTTTTCTCTTTCTTTTGTCTCTTTTTCTTTCTTAGGAAAATTTCTATTTTTTCATATCTCCTCCCTCGTGGCCAAATGGGGGGTATTTATAGGTGGGGCCAAGGATGAGGAGTATAACCATGGGCTATCATGGATGGGAATGTTTTGGTAGGGTCCACCAAAACATGTGGTGGAGAGGGGTGGTTCGAATGGGCAAAATGGAGAGTTCCTAGCTGCATGTGGGGGAGCTTTGGTGTGCTCCTCTCATTGGTTTAGAGGTTGGGGTAGCTAGGTGGGTGTCATGTGGCAAGGGGGGTTGAATGGAGGGTTGAGGTAAGGAGGTGGGAAAGTGAAGGGTTAGGATGAGGAGGTGGAAAAAATGGAGGGGGGATATGCTTTAAGCAATGAATGGTGGATGATGGGCTAGGAGCTTAGATCATTAGATCCTAGCCCTTCATCAAGTGTACTTTAGATTGATACCAAATCATAGGCCATAAGCCAAAGCCACTTTTAAAATTTTTTGGAAATGCAATGATTACTTTTTTGAAAATATCAAAAAGGTAATGATTGCTTTTCTCGAATATATCAATGGTTTCTTGGATTTTGACCCCCTTACTATCTGGGTGTGCTTTCTGAGTTCTATAGCTTAGAAAGTTCTGACGATTATGTACTTTTTGTATCTCCTAGATGCTCTAGTCACAATGCATTTGTTGGAATTGAATTCAGATGAGTGTAAGTAGGTTAAAACTGAGTTTGTATGGCTCTGAAATGACTCTAACCCATGCATAAGGGGTAAAATGGTAAAATTAATTCTCAAGGTCTTTATATGAAAGATAACCTTATAATTTTGTGAGTTATAGGTTCAAATTATTTGTGAAACCGATATCTAAGTCAAAATCTATATTCAAAACCCTAATCTGTCATGGACTGAATTCTCATTGGAATCAAGACAGGTTTTTGCCGAGTCCCGGTGAAAATTTTCTAGGTTATTGAATATTTTGGGTATTGAAATCTTAAAAACATAGGATTTGACAGATTGACAACCTGATTTCTGGAGAGTTCTTGGGAGGTTTCCAAATAAGGTCACTTAGCAAAAAAACACAGCTTAAATATGTGAGAATATGAGCAATTGGGATATGTTGGGTCTACAAGTGGATCTATCTATTAGGAGTTTATAGAAAGTCTCAAAAAATATGAGAAAATGGGCTTGACCTTGAGAGATTTGGGTTTCAGGAGAATTCCCGGGGGCTCACCGAGTGTCAAATGCTGATGGAAATGGTCTAGTTTTGATTTGGAAGAGAATAGGACAATCAGGATATGTTGAGCCTTTTAAAGGTCCTGGTAGGATTTTTCTAGAAGGTCTTGGAATTTCCAAGATAGGGCCACTGATTAGCTGATTTTTTTATCTGTGATGAATTCTTGGGGGTCTACCAAGGGTCCATCACTCGCTGAAAAATGATTGGGTTTGATCTAGGGAGGTTGAGGAAGCTAATGGGGAGTGAGTCTAGTAATATCTGAGCTTAAAATCTGGCCTTGAAGCCTTGGTAAAAAATGAGAATTAGCCTTTGATTGATCTAAATTTGGTTGTTCGAATGCCTTTTGGGGACCTGCAGTAGGTCAAATATAGCTAAAACTATCTTTTAATGATTTAGGGGAAGTATTGGGACTTTGAGGTTATATTAGTTTTCAAAAATTTCAGTTTCTTAGACAGCTTTTTTTAAAGATAATCCTTATTAGAGGGCACAAGTCTAGATTTGGGGTTATTTGGATGACGACAGGAATTTTTAGGATTTATTAAGGGCCTAATTTTGAGGAAAAAATGAAGAGTTTTAAGATTGTGAGGATAAAATGGTAATTTTCTACCCTTTGATGCTTCAATATGAGAAGGCTTATAAAAGTTGGAGAATTCTGGAGAAAATGAGTTTAATAAATTGAAGTTGAAATATTTTAAGGGTGTAGAGGTAGATTGTAATTTGCTAGTCCTTTGATACTTCAATGTGGGAAGGCTTATGAAGGTTGACAAATTTAGAATGAAATGGGGGTAATAAATTGAAATTAGGACCCTTATACTCCTAAGGTGTTTTTTGTAGAAATTAGGGTTTAGCCTGGCTGATCTTTGAATAGGGTTTTGACACTAACATTACACTTTCTGACCAGAGTATCCTTTGAGAATGCTTAACTATTTGAAGTCCAGGGGTGTCTCGGATCTAACCCTATCCTTCGCTTTAATGAATCCATCTAATTCCATTAATTAACTCAAGTCAAAATTTGGATGCTGACAATGATCGATCACGGATCTCATGATCGATCACGCTTCTCCCAAAAAATCCTATACAGACACTATGGTAAAACAACCATAACTTTCTTTACAAAATTCTGAATTATAAAATGTTTAAGGGGTTCAAAAGTAGACTTGAAGACCTTTCCAACAATGTATGGATTATCCTCTACTTCACTCAGTATTGGTGTCAATGGGCCTGAGAATTATCACATATACGCTTTCAAGACAGCTTGAAACTTGACAAGTTCATGTTCTAACTTGGGTTCTACACTTCTAACTCAGTCCAAATGGTTCCTAAATCACTCTAAGGTCTTTCTAAAACATGTACAATGATAACTTTACCCTTACATGTGTTAAATTACCTTTTTACCCTTTAAGTGCAATGTGGGGTGTTATGCCTATATTCGACTTGATTATGAGAATGGATTCCTTCAATTCTAAAGGCTAACTTAGTGATCATCCCCGAAGGGGAGTGAATTGCCAGTCTTAAACTTGTCCCTTGTTTAGCTTCCAATCCATTGAAATAAAGCTTCCAAGGGACCAAGCGTATTACAAGCTCTTTTGGTTCACATCCTATTTAGCAAGGATGGTCAGCCAAGAAATTTGCTAAGGCTTTTCCTTTGACAACCTTTTAAGGCACGTAGACCAAATCGAATTCTATCAATGCCGACTCTACTTACCCATTCTTTCCCTCAAAGTGGGTTTAGTTAGCATGTATTTTATTACATTAGTCTGAGCAATCATATAAATAGTGTAAGACAATAAGTAATGCCTTAATTTTATGGTAGTAAATACAGGGCTAAACACATTTTTTCTATATTGGAGTAATTACATTCAGTGTTTTGTAATATTCTACTGAGATAAAAAAATTGCTTGTTCATGGCCATCTGCATTATCTTGGGCCAACAAACTAGCTATAGAATCTTCAATTGCTGAAATATATAGCTTTAATGGTTTTCGCTTTCTTGGTGGCAATAACACCGGTGGATTAGATAGATATGCCTTGATTTTCTCAAAGGCCTACTAGTGCTCTTCGTTCCAGATGAACTCTTCATTGAAGTCAATCATAACAATGATGAAAAAGCTTTTATCTTTCCTACCTTATTAGAAATGAAATGTCTCAGGAAATTAATTTGACAGAGGAATCTTTGTAGTTCCTTCTTACTAGGAGGCATGGCCTATATAATGACCTTGGCCTTATTTTAATCTACCTTGATTCCTCATCGATGTATAAGAAATCCAAGGAAATTCCCAACACTTACACCAAAGGCACGTTTTAAAGGATTTATTTTGAGTTGGTGATTACACATGTGAATGAATCCCTTTTCAAGTTTGTCAAGGTGTTCATTGAAGTCATGGGATTTTATTACCACATCGTTGATGTATACCTCCATGAATTTTCCTATTATGTCATGGAATATCAAATTCATGGTTTGTTGGTAGGTGGCCCCAACATTTCTTAGCCCAAATAGCATGACCACCCATTCAAATGTTCCAATGGCCCTAAGGCATCTAAAGGAAGTTTTATGCACATCTTCCTTGGCTATGAAAATCTGGTTATAACCAGAATGTCCATTCATAAAAGACAATACTTTATATCTAGCTGCCCCATCAACTAGAAGATTAGTAACAAGCATGGGATTTTCATCTTTTGGTGTAGCAGTGTTTAGGTTTCTGAAATCTATATAGATCCTTAGCTTACCATTCTTTTCCAATACGAGGACTACATTAGACAACCATTCTACATACCTGACTGGTCATATAAAACTTGTCGCCATCAATTTCTCAATGTCCTCCTTGATTTTTAAGGTGACTTCATTCGTCATCCTTCGTGGAGGTTGTTGATGGGGAGAACATCCGGGCTTGATTAGCAGTCGATGTTCAACCACATCTCTCTCTAGTCTCGGCATTTTCTCGTATGTCCAAGTAAAATAGTCTTGGAAGTGGCACAGTAACTTCACCATCTTCTCGAACTCGTGTGGTTGGAGAGATCCGCTCATGTATGTTACTTTTGTCTGGTTAGGGGTGTTTAAATTGATCTCCATTAAGGGGTCTTGCACCTTTACCTTCAGATCATCTAGCTTCACGAGGGCAGTGGCTATGGTTTGCATGCCAACTTCCCTTTTGCTATCTATATGGTGATCTATGACACATTCGGCAAAGAACGTGTTAACTTTTTTATCTGTCAGGTATCCTATAGTCTTTTCATGCCATTTAAATGACCTACCCCTTCCTGTCCTTCTCAATTGTCATGGTCATGGAGAAAATTGGTGTTCATGAGCTCTCTACATACTTCACTGAGGCCTTCAAGTGTGGAGAATTCTTCATTCATGATGGTCGCCCTTTCGGGGTCCCTTCTTCATCTCAACCTAGTAACTTCATGGATCGATTTAAAATTGGGCTTCGATATGATTGGAACATGTCATGAATGACGTATCATCTATATAAACAACTTTGACTTAAATATGATCATTCCAAAATAAGAGTAGCTAATGCAAAGAAGATGAGACACACCAGTTTGAGTGTATCTAATCCCTTCCAAATAAAGCATTATAAGTCGATTGGGTGTCAATCACGAAGAAAGCAATGATCACAACCTTGTTTTCCACTCTAAGTTCTATTGGTAGAACTCTTTTTGTTTTAGTGGCATTCCTAGAGAAACCATACATTGCCACATCTGCCAAGATTAGATCTTGCTCGTCTTTTGAGAGCTTTCCCAACATTGAGCAAGGGAGAATGTTAACCGCAACTTCATTATCTATGAGAACTCAATTAACTAGTATTCCTTTTAGTAATGCCTTAATATACAAAGGTTTCAAATGTTGAGACATATTCTTAGATGGCTTATCAAAGGTTATTTTACATGATGTTTGTTTGGTCATTTCTAGCTCTAGCTACTCTAGTTCCCCTTCTTCTTCCAACTCGAATGCTGCTACGGGCTCTTCTTTCAAAGCTTGTGTTTCCTCTTCTAAAGGCTGACCTTGTCCTGCTTGTGCTTTGAACTCGAGAGGTAAAGTTAAGATAATGTTGTACTCCATCATTTGAGTTGGGAAGGATCAAAGTTGAATAATGTCCCTTGACCCTTAGAATTTTCTGGGGTCAGGGTCAAGGCCAACTTAGTGGATTCAGAGGCCATCAACGACTCTATAAGGAGGCTATCATCATCCCTGAATTCCTCTAGATTGACCTCATTGTCCTCCATGAAAAATCCACACTCCTCTTTAAATGGAGGTTCTTTGGTCGGCTGGCCTATTTCTCTATCATATATTGGCTCAACTTGATTAACCAAAAACGTGTTTCCGGCCTTTCCTATGGATATATCATTCACATAGCCCTTATCTCGCTTTTTGGACTTCCTTTTTTTGTCGAATCATCAATAACGGGACCACTTTAGGGTCTTCAAGAGTTTCCTCCAGGCATGAATTGAATCGATGATTGTGGCCTTTTGTTCTTTCCATGTCTTGGCCACTCTCGAAGCAACCTTCTATCATTTTTGCTAATCCTGGGGAATGCTTTTTCCCTTGGAGGGTGTGCGTCAGTACCTAATTATTTCTGTCTTTAGTTGATCTCATTTGTAGTGCCTATTGCCTCAGCCCCTTCTTTTTTGGGTGCAAGTCATCCTTGGGAAATCTAGATTATACCCATACCTAAATGCTATTCTGTGGTGTGGTTTCTAGTTAGGAGATACTAGCATCATCCACCTTTCAAGCTCTACCCATGGAGGTTTGACCATCTTAGGAGGGAAATCTTGATACATGCCAAATTATTGTTGTGGGATCCAAGGTTTATGCATATATTCACTTACACATCTAACCTATTTATTAGGTCTTAACTTTACACATGGTTTCCTGTGGTCCTTTTAAAACTCGTCGTCGAGCTGAGGTTTGTTTAAGTTGCGAGGGTGAGGTTAGAAAGGCTCTCGAGCACTCAAGGCATGTTCATGGTACCTACATTTCCGATGCTACTTCCCTTCGCGTGATTGAGGCCTATTTGGAGAAATCTAAGGCCCGACTTTCTCAACCTCCTGCTTTCTTTTTGCAGTGGCCATCATGGCTGCCAATGTCTACTTGTAATTAGAGCATAACAATTTTAACTTGAATTCATGTTCATAATAATGCATCAGGGAGTCGTCCATTGCCTCGAATGCTCCTTTCTCAAACCCTTCTCCTTTGTTAGACTCGACATGCCAATCTTGATCACCCTCCAGTGATTTCCACGATGACATAATCCCACTTAGAGACATAAAGCTTGATTTTTGCATTTTGAGTTTCCTGTCAATCATATTCATCATGGCATTAGCGTGGTCAAACTTAGGATGTGTATTACCCATTAAAGTATTTGGGCAAATTGATATCATGTTGACGTCTTCCAGCTTTGGGAATGGATTAGTATCGACTTCCATAGCTTTTGCGTCGTTGGGAAACCTTAATAATTTTTTGTCGATCCTATCTTGGATGATGTTCCTAAATACCACGCATTTATTGGTGGAATGTGTAAAAGAATTATTCCACTTGTAATAATTCCTTCCTCGCAACTCATCGGGAAAAGGGATTTTGTGTTTGCCAATTAATTTGACCTGTCGAGCCTCAAGCAACATGTCAAATATCTGATTTGCACAACCTAAATCAAATGAATAGTTCCGTATGGGTGCTGTAGGCCTATTCGACTCTTGAGCCTAAATACTCATCTTTACTAAAGCATCACAAATGAAGGGTTTTTGCCAAACAAATTCAGCTAGATTGACCTCTTAGCTAGGGTCTTGATAATAGGTTCCATAAGAAGTATACCAGTGGTGTCTTTCTTCTCTAAGAATGCTCTCGTAACGAGTGGCTCTCCCAGGAAGTTCATAGAGGTCAAAAAAGGTCATACCCTTAAACATTTTTCGAAATTCTTAATCCAGGCCATCTTGGGCAAGCTTTACGAACTCGATCTTGGGTAAGCCACTCAGACATCAAGATTTATCTTACTTGAATCACATAATGAACTATTTGGCTATCTCGCCAAGCTATTGCTTAAGTCGAGCCGGTTCAACCATTGAGATACCTAAGTCAGCCTTTGTGAAGTGCATCTGGAACTTTTTTATCATATCCGCCTAATTATATATGGAATTTGGTAGTAGATTTGTGTACAATGTGAAGGTTTTCCTTGTCAGGGAATTAGGGAAAAGCTTGAGTTTATAGAATCCATGGTTTAAGAGTTCGCCACATTACTATCCTTGCCTGAAAAGGTCAAGAAGTTAGAGATCTTATATCCTCTAGGAAACTCATAATCTTGATTGATTTGTTTTGGGTATGGTTTCTAGTAAACTGGTCTAACCGTTCTTCTAAAGCTCGGCCTTAACACTGCTCAAGCATGTCAGTGACATGCTCCCATGGCGAGAGGTTTGGGGCATATGCTAGATAGCCATATTGCTGGCATAGAGCTTGAAACTACTGTTGGTAATGGTTATACTGAGGTGGGCTGTAGGGTCCATATCCATACCCATCCCCATTGGGACCATTTGGACCAAATTCGAACTGATTCAGAGGATATGGTCCATAGTCATGCCCATTTGCCTGGTTACCCAGGTTGGTAGGGTATGGCCCGTAGTCTTGCCCACTCGACCAACTATTCGGTACAAAGGTAGGATTGTTGTAGGTATGGTTGAGGATTAACCTAGGGCTATAAGGGGTTTCTATGGGAAACGAAGTCCCATTGACCCTGGTCGACGACTGTGGGTATAACACCCCATGTTTCAGTTAAGGGGTAAAACCATAAGTTTACCCCATAAAGGTAAAATTATCATTTTACATGTTTAGATAGACCTTAGAAGTATAGAACCCAAGTTAGATGATGAACTCATCAAGTTCAAAAGTTATCCTGATTACATAATTAGGGTAACTTCCTGGGCTCACTGACACCGATTCCAAGTGAACTAGAGGTTGAAACATACCTTGTTGGAAAGGTCTTTGAGTCTTCTTTCCTACACGACAAATATATACAAATTTAGAGTTTTCTATAGAAAGTTATGGTCATTTTTCTGCAACATATTTGTGTAGAAAAAATCTGCGCAGTTTCAACTTGCCCAGGCCGGGCACCCCAACAACCACTAGGGCACCCGAGGTGTATAAGGGGCACCTGCTACACCTCAGGGGTGCCCCATATTTGGAAAGCCAAAAGAAGGGGCCGAAAATGTCTAAAATGGGTTCTTTTTTATGTGGCACTTGCTCATTGGTCTTCCAAACATGTGGGATCTCTTCATGGACAAGATATAACCCTATTAACACCTCAATTAGGTTATTTTTCCTCATAGAATAAAGAAGAAAAAGGTTAGAGAGATTAGGGAAAGTTCTTGAGCTAAGTGTGGAAGTTCTTCCCCAATTAAGTAAGTTTCATTCCCAACCCTGAAAATCTACTGAGATAGCTGGTTTTCTTCCTAGATTTTTTTTTTCTATCTGATTTACGCTAAACCTAATCATTTTACAAAAGTTAGAGGGAAGGAAAAAGAATTTTTGGAAGGATTTGAAACTTAAAGAAGGAAGAAACTAAGTTCTGGTGAGTTTTTATACATGGTGTGCTACTCCCTTGGATTCTTGTACTTTTATTCATTGGTATTCTTCATTTTGGATGAAATCTCAGTTTTTCATCACTTCGTTTGCTTCATCTATGAAGTTTGGAAAGTTTCCTTCACTTGAGGCTTAGATTTATAAGTGTTTTGAGTGTTCATACATGATGTGCTACTCCTTTGTTTGCCTATTGATTTCTTCATGGTTTTTCCTTGTTTTGATTAATATTTTGGCTTCTATATCACTTGATTTCTTTCATCTATGAAGTTTGACAAGATTCTTTCACTTGATGTCTAGATTTATGAAACTTTGAGTGAGATTTCACACAAGATGTTACTCCTTTGACCTCTTAACATTTCAGTCATTTATAATCTTCACTTTAATAAAGATATTTATTTTTCCTTCATTTGAATGCTTTCTTTTTTTGAGGTTTGGTGTGTTTCCTTCATCCCAACATTAAATCCATAGAGGATTAGTAAGTTTTTATGTTGAAATCTCTATTCTCTTAATTTTTTTGTACATTCCTCCATTTTTTTTGTTTTCATTTTGTAAGAGATTACAAATTTTCATTGTTTCTTGTTAGATATTTTGTGAGTTTGGTGATTCTACACATTCTATAAAATTATTCCTTTCATTATGCCTTGGTGGAACCCTTGATTACATGAATTATTGGATTTTATAAGTGTATCGCTAGATCTATTCCATTTTGAGCATGTGTTAGTTAAGATTGACTCATTCTCTTAAATTGTTATCATGAATTCATTGAA
Source organism: Platanus orientalis (assembly GCA_025762735.1). Taxonomy (NCBI): domain Eukaryota; kingdom Viridiplantae; phylum Streptophyta; class Magnoliopsida; order Proteales; family Platanaceae; genus Platanus; species Platanus orientalis. The sequence continues at coordinate 11,130 of JAOXJP010007358.1, read as the reverse complement.
AATTCTAAGTTTCTCTTTATGATTGAATGTTAGAAGTTTAGATTCTTGTAAAATTAAAAATGGGAAAATGATTTATACCTTATATGCTCAATGTTTGTCTTGATTTCCCCATAGTTGAGATTCCTATTCATATCATCGTTGCTAATTGGTAACCTTTACTTACTTTAATTGGCTTCAAACTTTGTTACTTATGTTATTTCATGTACTAGTTCCTTATTGATATTATTACTATGTTTTTCACTTGATTTTATCCACTTGAACATAATCCAATTAGTTCCATGTTAGCATCATTTCATTTACATATTCTATTTGGAACTTTTATATTATGCTTGTTTTTGGAAAGTTATGAGAGGAATTTTTGAGGAATTGGTTTTGGTGTGGGTATGAGTTATTACTTTTCATTTGGTTTTAAGTATGGATTTTAGATGGTATCACTTATAAATTTTTACTACATGGACATCTCTTGTATTATATCCTTATGTAATTACATATAATTATATATATGCATGGATTTCAAAGTACTATTTCGCATTCGAGGATTTTGTTTTGGACCCAATCACCAGGTAACATTAATAGGTGAAGATGGCACTAGTGACTCCAACCCTTGATGTCTTGGGGGATTTTTGCGAGCTAACCTTTGATGCCTTGAGGGATTTTTGCTGGCTAATTCTTGATGCCCTAGGGGATTTTTGCGGGCTATACTAGTCTGATAACCCATTTCAAGTATTCAATCATTGGGTTACATTAATAGGTAAAGATGACACGAGTTGCCCACCACCTTTGATGCCTTAGGGGATTTTTGCAGGCTACATTGGTCTTATGACCCATTTATGGACCCAATCACCAGGTGACATTAATAGATGAAGACAACACTAGTTGCCCACCATTTTTGTTTAAGATTTCAGTTTTGTTAGAGACCCTACATGGGTCATATAAGATTTCCATTTTGTAGAGACCCTATATGGGTTACATGATTTTAGTTTTGTTACAGGTCCTACGTGGGTTAATCCGTTGGATTTGTTATGAGGTGTTTTGATGAGATTTGGTTCAAGGAACCCTTCATGGGTTGAGTTGTTTTGATCTGAAGTGTGTTTTGTTGGAAACCCTTCATGGATCACATGAGTTTGAGAGTTGCATTAGGCTTTCATGAGCATGCATCTGTTTTGATATTTATTAGCTTAGGTAGCCTATTTTAGAGGTGTCAAGCACTATTTATTTATGAGTATTTTTTAAGTAGACATTCACATTACATGTTGCACTTTCCTTATGAGCCACACTTTATTGATTTCAGTTATAAGCTTTTGTTGATTTAGTTTTTTACTTTTGCACCTCTATTAGATTCTGATTATTGTTGTAGTTAGTTTGACTCTTATATATTCATCTATTCTAATTTGGTATCGTTCTATACTCGTGACATTCGATTTATTTTATGGGACATTATATATGTTCTCTTAGGGGCTTTATAGCTTACCCATGTTTTTAACACCATTTCAGGTGGCACCTCATAGTGTGTGATATCTTATAGGTTCGGTCCTAGTTATCTTGTTAGATGAGAAGATTATCTTCCTTTCTGCTTTCTATTTAAATATATTTTCCAGTACTTCATGTATAAGACATAATTTTATTTGGATGTTAGTACTCTAGTTGGACGGTTGGGTGTATGTTGATCAGTTGGATGGCTGTTGATGTTACTGTTTGCATATTCATGGATATGCTTAGTCTGAAGTTTAGCAGCTTATTTGATATATATATTTAGTACTACTAGATACTTTCTGCTACGTAGTTTAGTATGCATGATGATATATTCCACTACACTTGATAATAATGATGTTTCATATGATTATATTTTCTACTGATTATAATTAATTGGATAAAAGAATAAAAAAAATGTATGTAGCAATTAGGTAAGATAAGTAAATAAGAGCTCCTTCCACAAGGAAAGAGAAATGTCACATGCCAAGATCCACGCACTCGTATTTTCTATTTTATACTATGATTTCCGTGTGTGGGCTTTGGGGTGTGATAGTGGGTTTCTCGTCAAGTTGTTCAAGATGGGGCCTCAAGGAGGATAACATCCACCTTTCGGGTTATTAATCGAATAGGCGACTCTAGGGTTTTCTCATGGCCATGCTTCAGGGTATCCCACAGGTGAAACTTGCCCCCTGAATTGACTAGACGGGCCAGCTAGCTATGTTTTCGGGTATCCCACAGGCGGACCTTGCCCCCTAAATTGGCTAGACAAGCCAGGTGGTTATGTTTCTAGGTATCCCATGGGAGGAACTTACCCCTCGAGTCAACTAAATGGCCCATGTGCTATGTTGGGAGATGTGGTCTCACCTACAGGCACTCAGGTATGTGTTTCCAGCATTGCCTTTGTCATCAGATGAAGGGCTATGACTAGCACCGTCGCCGCCAATTAATCAAGCAAATTTTGGAATCCCCACTCAATTTTCTCGATGAGAGCATCCAGTTTGGTATTCATCACCCCGAATACTCCTTCTAGAGTCATATTAGGTTCCTCATTATTTGGAACCTTAGTAGGAGGCTCCGAGTTTCTATCCCTTCTTTTTGGCATAATCTCTCACTATGATCGCCAATCTCTGTGTTAGGGGAAATTTCTATTCTTTTAGTCAAACCGGGTTCAACTAAATATGAGTCAACAAAAATGGGTCTGGTTCTTACCTCAATCAAGAAGACTTTTGTATGAAATGCTAAGAGGCGAAAGAATGCACAAAAAAATAATATTATAATTACAATCAAATACAAATACAATGATTTCATACATTTATCCTTCTCGATTGTCGTTCCCATTGTCCTAATATGATGGAGCTCTATCGACAATTAGAGAGTTTATAAGAGAATTCCCATTGATAGTGTTAACAATTAATGCTACTCCTAAATTTACTTTATGCCTACTCTTAGATAAATGAAAAGACTATCGAGTTATGATTGTGTATCATTTCTTTATCATCTCCACCATTTATATAACCTCTTATACAGTTATTCAACGGCTTAGGATGTTAATGGCCACGTCAGTCACCATGTTGCCTTTGTTGTCTATTACCACACGTAATCCATTATGGTTTGTTTCCTTCTTAGTCGACTTTGACGGTTACCTTTTAAGCATCAAGCAGTTATGGCTCTTTTCGCCTTCCTTAGCCATGTCAAACTTTCCTTCTCAAAGAAACCTAAGAAACATCCTTCAAGTAGTGGTCAATCTCAAAAGTGAAAGTCCAGTAATATTCTTAGAGGGGGTGAATAGGATAATTCAGTTTTTAATCTCCCTTTTGGTAATTGACTTAATCTTGACTAATTGCAATGTAAGGCTATTGATTAATAAATTACTCCTCTTTAAACCAATCATAGACCACGAGGTTCCGTCATATACTATAGTGTTACCTATAGTAGAGCAGGAACAAGGTTGATAGCTTCCCTATAATTATTTGATTAACTTCTTATTGTTTTAACTCTAGCATGCACAATTGCAATGAATACGCAAATGAGGAATTCAACAAGATGAATGCAACTATTAAAGACAATCACTAAGCACACACAACACAATAAGTTTATAGTGGTTCAGCACAAGGCCTACGTCTACTTTCAAAAGCTCACAACCAAGCTATATAATTTTATTAAGATTGAACAATTACAATCAAGCTTAAAATTAAATAAGGCCTATCTACTACACTCGGTGTCTCTGGGGAGTGTGGTCTACACTTCCGGTGTCTCTGGCAGAAGTGCGAAATCTACACTATTAGTGTTTTCGGCGATAGTGCTTGGACTATTCCCGGTGACTCAGGTAGGAACGGTCTACACCTTCAATGAGGTGCCTAGGTCTACACTACTGGTGTCTCTGGTGGTAGTCCCAAACTCTCAGTGTCTCTAGCAAGAGTTATCACAATTTCATATAAATTTAAATAGTTTTACTTACCTCTTTGAAGGTTGATGTAGTTATTAGCACAGTGTGGGATTGCTCATTTTGAGCAAGTTGTGACTTTTTGAATCTCGGATGAGTTTCCAAACAGAATAACTCTTGAGATAGCCTCTTAATGATATGCCTTAGCATAAGCAATGAGGCTTTCTTGAGTCGGTCTCTCTCTCCTTAATCTAGAGAGTTATATGCACTTAATGAAGACTTGAATCCCTTTTAGAGCTTTAGAGACGATTCGAGCTGCGTTTTTCTTCAAAAATATTTGGAAGCGTTCTTCTTCACTTTCCAACACTCACCCTAATTTGTAAAGGGCTTGTGGCTTGTTATCCGCTAGATGGGAATCATCTCTAACGTTTATTTTTTATCCCCATTTAATTTTTTCCATTTATGAAAGATTTACTAGCCGTTACACTTGTTTCTGGCGAATTTTGGCACTTTGGATCAATCCTGGATCGATCCAAAGTACTGATTTTCTTTAAAAAAATGCACTTGAGAGTCTCTGGTTCAATCTTGGATCGATCCAAATTATTTAGATCGAACCAAAGGGTTTGGATCGATCCTACTGTACTGTAAACCCCCAAATTACTTCTTGGAGGGCTCTAATGACTTCAAGATTGTTCTTTCTTGGTCCAAGAAGGTTCCTAGGTCCTTGAAACACTTCCTTGGACCTCCAATTCACATACATTACCTTTTTTTACGTTTTTAATATTGGAATGGTCTTATGAATGCTTCGGGATGCCTTGTGTGCTTCCGACTAACTTTCTATTAGCCCTTCTTGAGATCTTGGACTTGTTCTTCATGCAGCTTCAGACCTCGAACTTCTTAGACTCTAACATGACTTCTTTCATGTCATAGTCTATACACCTTTGTATTTTACAGTTCATAAAATTTACAATCTATTACATCAACAATCTCCCCCTTTGGGAATTCCATGACAAAACTTAAAATACAAGAATGAATTACATATGTACAAACACTTAGACTTAATGGACCAACTGTAGATACATATCCCTGGGAAAAGTTTTCTTTAGCTCTCCCCCTCGATTTAAGCTTGGTCTTTTGCATTTTATTTCTTCTCTCGCATTGCATTTGGGTCCTAAAACTCATTTGACAACCAAAGTACATTTCTCAAGCCGAGATTAGTCCAGTTTAAAATAAATAGTACAAATAAGCACGCAAGCAAGCATATGGATATGAATAGTCATGAAAATATGCATATGCTAAATGAGTAGAGATGAGATGTATATATGTATTGATCACAGTTTTTTTTTTTCTTTTGATAGGTAATTATAGGTGAAGACGGGTTTTGAACCCAGGTCTGTTGTACAACACCCACAGACTTTACCAACTTAGCAAGCTGGCATCTTCATTGATCACAGTTTTTTATGTGTTTAGGCTTTTTAGTTTGTTGAATTGCCAACTTCTTCATTGAGTTTCACCCTAACTTCAATATTTTAGAAATTTATGCCTAACACTAGGAAATTCTTTGGGTTGTGGATCTCATTCTTAATTTGGTCATTGTTTTGGTCCTTATTCTTTTAATTTTCTCCCCCTACCTTCATGCTCATTCCTTTAATTTCTCATTCAAAATTTTCCTTTTCATTCAAATGTTTTAATTTGATTTTCTCCCCCTATATTCATTCTCATGTAAAATATGTTTTCTCCCATTTTTTGTCATGGAAATCCATGATAAATAAAAGATAAAGATAATAGAACAAGGAGATAGCAACAAATAAAAAATCTTTCTTCATTGATAATGTGATGGGTATAAGGGAAGAAAGAAAAAAACAAAACAACAAAAAGAGAAACAGAAGAGGTGCTCTAAGCTTCCTCATCCTCGTCCTCATCTTCCTCACTCTCATCCTCATCATCCTCGAGGATGTCAACAATTGGATGAGGCTCAGGAGCTCACGAGGGATCAACAATGCCCTCGATATGGATAAGCCTCTTGTCCATAATATCAACCTTCTGGCCTAGGCTCTCGAAACATTGAAATATACGGCTGAGTTCATGATGAATGTCCCGGATGAGTGCAGAGAGAATCGGGAATACTCTAAGAATGGGAGGCTGAGCTGAAGGAGGTGTGGGAGTTGTCGCCGGTGCTAGTGGGGGAATCTCTGGTGCCAGTGGAGCCTCTATCGGAGTGAGTGCAAGTGCTAGGATAGGTTGAGCTATCTCTCTAGCTACTTGGGATGGCTTTGGTGCTGTCCGCTTTTACTCTTCCTTCCTTTTGATGGTTGCATCATCAATGGGAAGTCCTTAAGGAAGGATTATGCTGTGTTTGGGAAAAGTGATGCCACACTACTCTAGGATTTGGGTGACAAGCACCCCAAATGGAAACACCTGCTTTATCCTGTTGTCGATGGATGACTGTAGCATGACCTGGCACATGATGGTCAGGACATCGATGGACTAGCCTCCATCAGGCTAGCAACTAGGTACACCCAATCATCCGTCATATCAGTCTCGTACGTCATCCGAAGAAGGTTGTGCAAAAGAATGATGTCGAGAACCCTTGCCACCATGTAGCACTCAGTAGTTAACAATTTCCCCAACTAGGAATTTCCCACTCTCTCAAAAAGCTTAGAAATATGAGCTTTGTTAATCCCTTGGTTGGGAAAGACAACGACATTGGCAGTGGGGTGAGCAATCCCCAAAAGCATCACCACCCTATCGGGGTTGATTAGCATCCAGACCCCATAAACCTCTGTCTCAAAAGATAGGTTGGTGAAGTTGGTGTTGTGGATGTTGGAATAGAAGATCTTCACTGCCTCTTGTTACACGGTGTCCTTGATGACAATGATTTTCATACACCCATCGTTCGGAATTGCCATTCCAATTGTACAGTCCTGAAGGGTCGTTTGTTTCACAAACCTCTCTATGAAGATCTTCTTCTTAGAGAAGATGTTGTTGTAGTTGTGGAGAGCGGTAGAGTTATGGAATGCTCCGTAGTTAATTGATGTTGTCCTTGGGTAGGAGCCTTCCTTAGATCGCGCTTTGACATGGTGTGGGGTGGGGAATTAAGAGGGTTTACAAATAAGGGAGAGGATTTACAAAAGGAGGAAGAAGAGAGAGAAAAAAATGCTTTAGAGATGATCCTAGATCGATTTAAGGGTTTTCCCCCCTTTAAATAACAAAAAATGGTTTGTATTCCATGATTACCGTCAGTTTGGATCAATCCTGGATTGATCCAAAATAGAATCTTTTACAAAAAATGTGCTATTTCTTCAATTTTTCTTTGATTTACCCCCCATTACCCTTAATCAATGTTTTTAATTCATTATTAGGATAGTTTTATGCCTTCATTCAAAATTAGCACATCCCCATTGCGCCTCGAAAGTATTCAAACCTTTTCGAGTCCAATGCCTTTGTGAGGATGTTTGCCAGTTGGTCCTCGATCGACACGTACTCTAGAAACATTGTTTTCTCTTCTACCAACTCACGAATGAAGTGGCGTCTAATATCTATATGTTTGCTCCTAGAGTGTTGTACTAGGTTTTTGGATATTTGTATTGCACTTGAGTTGTCAACGAACAAGTTCATCATTTCTTGAGATAACTCATAGTCTACAAGCATTTGTTTTATCCAAAGTAGTTGTGTGCCCCCACTTCTAGTGGCAATATACTCTGTCTTAGCTGTTGATAATAAAATGGAGTTCCGCTTGCGGTTGTGCCAAGAGACCAAATAATTACCTATGTAAAAACATCTACCACTGGTGCTCTTCTGATCGTCTACATTTTCTGCCCAATCAGTATCTGAGAATCCAACTATTGTTGGGTTCGTATCAAATGGGTACCAAAAGCCAAAGTTGATTGTCCTGTGGACATATCTAATAATCCTTTTAGCTGTGTTCAAATATGATTCCTTAGGTGTTTCCTGATACCTTGCACGTGCACCTACACTAAAGGAAATGTTGGGTCTACTAGTTGTTAGATACAATAGACTTCCTATTATACTCTTATATTTGGTGGAATCGACATTGACTCCATCGAGGTCTTTAGTAATTTTCTCATTTGTGCTAATAGGAGTGTTTAAGGTTTTAGACTCAAAAAGTCCAAACTTGGATACTAGATCCTTAGCAAGTTTGGTTTGCTTTAGAAATATCACATCCGTTGTTTTCTTGATCTGTAATCCAATGAAGAATCGCAATTCTCCCTACATACTCATTTCAAATTCGGATTTCATTATGTGTGCAAATCCGTGTGCCAGTTCTTTGCATGTTGACCCCAAAAAAATGTCATCGACATATATTTAGGCAATGAGTATGTGACCATCTTCTTTTTTTTATGAAGAGTGTTTTATCTACACTCCCCTCTGACGAATTGATGGTTTGTCAAGAACTTGGTAAGTTTGTCATACTAGTCTCTTGGAGCTTGTTTTAATCCATATAGTGTTTTCTTCAACCTGTATACATGATTTGGTAAATGTGAATCCTTGAACCCTTCAGGTTGTACCACATATACTTTTTCTTGAAATATTCTATTGAGAAACGCACTTTTAACAACCAATTGATATAACTTAAATTTTAAATGACATGCAATGGATAACAAGATTCGGATTGACTCTAGTCTTGCTACTGGTGCAAACGTCTCTTTGAAGTCAATCCCTTTAATTTAAGCATAGTTTTTAGCAACAAGGCGTGTTTTGTTTATGATAACAGTTCATGCTCATCCATCTTGTTCTTGAAAATTCATTTAGTACCAATTATGTTCTTATCTTCTGGTTTTTTAACAAGGTACCATACATCATTTCTTTTAAATTGATTAAGCTCTTCTTGTATAGCTATGATCCAATCTGGATCATTTAGAGCTTCTCTTACTTTTCTAAGCTCAACTATTGATGTAAAACGCACATGATTGATAAGATTTTCAAGTTGTTTCCTATTTTTAACACATCTGCTTGGATCTCCAATTATATCCTTTGATGGGTGTCTCTTAATTAATCTCTTTCCTTAGGGTGTTTCACTTCATAAGTGTCTATCTCTTCTTACTCACTTCTAGAGTCCTCGAAGGTTTCATTCTCAAGTGATTTGAGTTCACTTTAAGAGTTTTCTTCTTTTTCCTATTCCTCGTTGGTTTGAGTCTTTAGTTGATCATCAATAATGACATTGATAGATTCTTCCTTGGTAGAGGTTCTTTTGTTGAAGACCCTATAGGCCTTGCTTCTATGTGAATATCCAAGGAAGATCCTTTCATCACTTTTGGAGTCAAACTTGCCTAAGTTTTCTCTATCTCTTAAGATATAGCAAGTGCTACAAAAATTTTTGAAGTACTTCAAGTTTGGTTTGTTGCTATTCCATAACTCATATGAGGTTTTTGAAGTGCTAGGCCTTAGGAACACCCTATTGCTTGTGTAGCAAGCGGTGTTAACAGCTTCAACCCAAAACCTTTTGGGAAGGTCTTTACTAGACAGCATGACAGTTGTCATGTTTTGTAAAGTTATGTTTTTTTCCTTTCAGTTACCCCATTTTATTGGGGAGTTTTGGGTGTAGAGAATTCGTGTTTGATTCTGCATTCATTATAGAAGTTAGTGAATTTGTTATTTTCAAATTCACATCCATGGTCACTCCAAATGTTTTTAATTGTGAGTTCCTTTTCATTTTGTAGTTTGATACATTGGTTTTTGAACTCATCAAATGCTTCAGATTTCTCTTTTAGGAAAGATACCCATGTGTATCTAGAGAAATCATCCACCATGACCATGAAGTACTTTTTGCTACCAAGGCTCTTGGTTATTGTTGGTCCAACTAGATCCATTTGAATTAGCTCTAATGGTCTAGTGGTTCTTATGTCTGTCAACCTTTTATGAGATGCTCTAGTTTGTTTTCCTAGTTGACAACCACTACATATGGGATTTTTTTGTTTACTTAGTTTGGAAATAGTTTGGAAATCCAAAGAACCAAGTCTTTTCTACTTATCTTAGATAAATCCCTAAAATTTATATGTCCAAGTTGTTGATGCTAAAGACTTGCCTTATCTTGCCTAATGATAAGACATGTGTTTGGAGTGTTACTTCCAAAGATATAGCAATTGTCACCAATGTGAATGCCTTTCGCTACAACTTCTTCATAGTTCTTGATGTGACACCCTTCCTTGGTGAAATTTACATCATAACCTAAGTCACATATTTGACTTATGCTTAGGAGGTTGTGCTTGAGGCCATCAACAAAGAGAACATCTCTTAGTATTGGAACTCCGGGTATTTCAACTACACCTCTGCCCATAATCTTGGCAGTGTTTTCATCACCAAAAGCTACACTACCTTCCTTATCTGGAACATAGTGTGAAAAGAGTGATTTATCACCGGTCATATGTCTTCAGCACCCACTATTAAGATACCATTGTGAGGAATTTGTTATTTTGAGAGCAGTGTTGACTACAAGAAATTTGAGTTCATCTTTCTTGACCCATATTTGTTTTAGTTTAACTTGTCTAGTTTAGGTAATCCTCCTTTTCTTCTTAAGATTCTCATATCTTATTCTTTGGAAGTAGACCCCTTTTCTGAGATTCTTTTTGTTCAAATTCCTTTGATTTTCTTGGATCAACTTAGCTTTTAAATCCTCTTTCTACAATCTATTTTCATATTTCTTTTTTGTCTATAGTAGTAGCACATGATTTGTGGAGCTATCGATGTAGATGCATGGAAGTTGTTTTTCCAAGAAGTCTCTTTCTTTTTGTCATGGGTATTACCCTTGTGAAATTGAGGTCTTCTACCATATGACACCTTAGTCCAAAATGTTGACGGTTGAGAAGTGTCTGGCTTTTCTTTTATAGGAAGTGTTTTTCCTGTCATCAAGAGCTTTTGTCTTTTGATAAGACACATGACCTTTTTGCCTATTTCCTAAGTTCTTAGGAAGTTGGGAAAGAGTTTGGCCTTTATGAGTAAGGATATTCTTTTGGAGTTGCCTTATCTCATTTGGTCTTTTGCTTTGGAGGAGGATTTTGCACTTTTTCTTTTTCCCTTTACAAGGATAATGGGTTGGTTCTTATAATTAAACACATAGTTAAACCCAAGTCTTCTTCTATCACCACTATTCTTACCCATTGTAAGCATTCTTTGAGCATTCTTTCAAGTCTAGGATTTCCTAGGGTAAGCATAGAAATTGACTTTCTCTTATCATTTTCTAATTTTTCAATTAAATTGAGATGATCTACATTTTCTTGAGTTAATTTAGTGCAAGACTTATCTAGTTCTTTATT